>JADRCD010219815.1:0-41934 GCA_019843815.1 Montemys delectorum
ATAAGGACACATGTTCCACCATGTTCATAGCAGCCTTATTTATAATAGCCAGAAACTGGAAACAACCCAGATGTCCCTCAACAGAGGAATGGATACAGAAAGTGTGGTACATCTACACAATGGAGTCCTACTCAGCTATTAAAAACAATGAATTTATGAAATTCTTAGGGAAATGGATGGATCTGGAGAGTATCATCCTGAGTGAGGCAACCCAATCACAAAACAACACACATGGTACACATTCTCTGATAAGTGGTTATTAGCCCAGAAGTTTGGAATACAGGAAGAACGACCCACAAACCACAAGAAATTTAAGAAGAAGGAAGACCAAAAGGTAGACGTTTCATTCCTTCCTAAAAAAGGGAACCAAATACCCACAGAAGGAGTTGCAGAGATTAACTATGGAGCAGAGAATGAAGGAAGGACAAGCATATAGCTATCTCCCGAGAGCCTCTGACAATACCTGACCAACACAGATGTAAAGGCTCACAGCCATTCATTGAACTCAGTACATGGTCCCCAATGAAGAAGTTAGAGAAAGGTTCTATGGAGTTGAAGGGTTTGCAGCCCCTTAGGACGAACAACAATATGAACTAACTAGTACCCTCAGAGCTCCCAGGGACCCAACTACCAATCAAGGACTATACATGGTGGGACTGAATGTTTTGGCAGCATATGTATAGTAGAGGATCGCAAATTCAAACCTCTATAGGAGTAAAGGACCTTGGCCTTGTGAAGGTTTTGTGCCCCAGTGTAGGGGAATGCCAGGGCCAATAAGTGGGAGAGGGTGGGGTGGCAGGCATGGGGAGGGGGGAGGCAAAAGGGGTTTGTTCTTGTTTTTGTTTGTTTGTTAGTTTGCTTGTTTTTTGGAGGGGAACCTGGGAAAGGAGAAATTTACATGTAAATAAAGAAAATATCTAAAAAAAAATCCATTCTTATGAATACTTCCTATGAATAATACTTCCAACATGAAATGCTAGCCTTGCCATAGCTGCGGGTCTCTCATGAGCTAAGATTGTGGAAAGTAGCATACTGCAGGAGAATCCTAAATGTTCCATCATTTCAGAGACCTTTTTATTCTTCCTGAAACATTTATCTTGTCTTTAGTAAGCCCACTTTATAGATTCAAACATTGGGGCACAGATGTGAAATGATTTGTCCAAAGTCTTGGAATTTGTAACTAGCAGAATCTATCAAACAATCTGGTTCAAAGTTCTTTACTTACTCTCAAAGACACACTTTTCTAAGTTTTCTAATTTGGTAACTATTATGTCCTTTTTCTCCCCTGTTTTTGTTCTAACCTTACTTCCTTCCTTCTTCAAATGAATAGAAAATAAGAACTCAGCACTAATGAAGGTGTTGACATCCGCCAAGGTCATAGTTTTACAAAAAAAAAAAAAAATTAAAGTTAAAAAAGTCCTGTGGTTGAAAAGATTGCCTGGCTATAAATTTTTACATGCTAGAATTTAATTCTCTGAATCCAATTTACATCCTTTTGGAGATAGCATTTCCGTTTGGCTGCATGTGACTTTCATTGGAATAGCAAAGGTTTAAATATCCACATAGGGCAAACAGGCAGAAATCAGCAAACGCCAAGTGCTGTAGTCAGAGGTCTCTGGCATAGGCCACCATGTAGCTTTCATCTGCTGGAAGCATGTCGCTCATCATAGGATTCTGTGGAGGACCACAACTAAGGGGCAAATACACATTCCCATAAAATGGCTATCAGATGTGAGCCTGCAGTTTCTCAGTGCGTACCCTGGAGTTTCAAATTAGTTGTTCACCACAGAGCTAAAGACAATTCTAGGGGCCTTCTACAATTCTTCCCAGATATAAGAAATCAGCCAAATACAACTGCAGAGATAAATAGTTCATTCCCTCTGTCAGCTACATTGACATACCAGAACTGTATTAGAAATGAAGATAATGTAATCTCTTAGAGGAACAGATTAGACAATTATGTGACAGTTAATTGAGTCACTAGTGATATCCTGTCTAAAAAATATGCATTTGCCTCTGGAATTCCTTCCATGGGTGTTTTGTTCCCCTTTCCAAGAAGGATCGAAGTTACAGAGACAAAGTGTGGGGCAGAGACTGAAGAAATGACAATCCAGAGACTGCCCCATCTGGGGATTCATTTCATATACAATCACTAAACCCAGACACTATTGTGGATGACAACAAGTGCTTGCAGACAGGAGCCTGATATAGCTGTCTCCTGAGAGGCTCTGCCAGTACCTGACAAATACAGAAGTGGATGCTCACAGCCATCAATTGGACTAAGCAAAGGGTCCCCAATGAAGGAGCTAGAGAAAGGACCCAAGGAGCTGAAGGGGTTTGCAGTCCCTTAGGACTAACAAAAATATAAACTAACTAGTACCCTCAGAGCTCCCAGGGACTAAATCACCAACCAAAGAGTACACATGGTGGGACTCATGGCTCCAGCTGCATATGTACAGCAGAGGATGGCCTAGTTGGTCATCAGTGGGAGGAGAGGCCCTTGGTCTGTGAAGGCTCAATGCCCCAGTATAGGGGAATGCTAGGGCCAGAAAGTGGGAGAGGGTGAGTTGGTGAGCAGGTGGAGGGGGAGGTAATAGGGGGTATTTCAGAGGGAAACCAGGAAAGGGAAGAACATTTGAAATGTAAATTTTAAAAATCTAATAAAAAATAAGTATAAATGTATATTTAAAATGTATTTGCATAGAACTGGAGGAAACTTAGAGACTAATAACCACACCCCACTCCATTTACACGAGGAAGCTCAGAAAGGTGTCTTGGTTTGCAAATATCACACAGGCTTCTAATATGGTCCTTTAATTCTTAACCTAATATTCTTGCCATGCAAAACCCAAATCTGAAAATTTGAAGCTTCTTTGACAATGGGAAAGGGCTGGAGAAAGCCACAATGTTGAGGGGTTCTGGGGAATGTGCCCCAGTAAAAAGTACCTAGTAAAACCATTCTATAAAGCACCCGGTGTGCAAAGTGCTCTCCTGTAAGAAAGATGGGGAGAGCTTTACCAAACCTTGTGTTGTGCAGTGTTTAGGGGAAGGCATTAACTAGAGAGCCTGGAAAGGCGTCCGTCATTTGCAGGACACTTTTTCAGAAAATGTACAGAGGTGAACATAGAAGCATATTGAATAGTGATGTTCAGAATAAAATTCAAAATAGGATTCTGGGAATTCGCAGCAGTTATACAATCTACTATTATGTTGAATATTTTCCCTCAATTTTTCTACTTCCTATCTAATGTACTTGTAACAATAATGATAATAGCCCTCAATTTATCAAGTATTCAATATGTGCCACAGTATGCAAAGTACATGTTCCGGGTATGCACAAGGGATTTCTAGATAGCAAGGATTAAACAGTGAATTACAGTGTCCAAAATCCCTGTGTCTGTGATGGGCTCGTTCAAGTCTGGAGAGATGTAATGCATCAAAGGATGATAAGCATTCTCATGAAAAATAAAGCCAGGCATAGGGACAGTTATTCTAAGAACAGCAAGTGTTGAGTGCAGAGTCAAAGAGGATGGACAGGAAGTCTCTTCTGTCATTTTTCCATTTGCATAAAAAGATGGGCTGTTATGTGTGTGAATCATAGAAAGAAGAAACTTTGATGAAAAGAAAATAAAAAAGTAAACTATTACGGAAAGAGAAAGAAGTATGAAGAAGGTTAGAAGCAGTAATGCCCAAGTCCAAATGCATGAGCTCAGAATCAATGATAGGAAATGAGATCCAAGAAAATATAGTAGATCAACAAAAGTCATATAGGTCACAGTAACATTTCTTTTATTTTTCATGTGTATAAGATATAAACCATTGAAAGTTTGTGTGCTTGTGTGTGCAATGTGTGGTGTATGTGTATTTTTTTTGTTTCTGTGTGTATGATGTGTGGTGTGGTGTGTGTGTGTGTGTGTGTGTGTGTGTGTGTGTGTGTGTATGTGCATGCACACAAGTGCACATTTGTGATGTGGTGTGGTGGGCAATAAATAACCTCAAGTGTCATCCTGAGGAAGGTCATCCACAACTCCATCTCTTTTACTAGAAGTTTACCAATTAGGCTAAACTGTATAGCCAAGAGACCCCCAGAAATCCTCCTGTGTCTACCTCCTCTGCCCTGAGATTACAAAAATGCACTCCCTATACTAGCACCATTGGAGTGTTTAGGTAGGAGGATTTAGTTAGCCTGATTTAGAGTTTAACAGAACCAGACTGCAGCGGGACAGAAGCAGAAGGTCAGCTACAAACTTAGTTATTGACATAATGTAACGGGCAAGTCAAAGTTCATTCTGCCAAGCACTCCTGGAATGATTGAGAAGTTCTATACATTAAATGGGAGCAAGGAGCATTACAGGAGAAAAATTAGAGAGGAAATGCATACATTTTTGTATTGTTTTTGTTTTATTTTTGTAAAAAGAGAAATGTACCAGAAGCTGGATATCAAAGAGGACTCAAGCTAGGTCTTTTCAATTAAATTCAAGAGGTATGTATAAAGTCTTGTAGATTAGGACTCTGGGCTTTGAATTGTGAAGAATTATGCCAAAAGTCAGGAAGCTATGAGGTTATATGATCTTCCAAGGCAGCTGTTTGAGTAAAGTGAGTAGAGCACCTAGCAGAATGAAAGGAGCTCACCACAGTTCTTCATGGATATTTGTGAAGTAAGTCTTAACTTACAGCCAATGGCTGTGAGGTATCATAAGCTGCAAGTGACATTCAACTATTGTTGTGTCTTTTCTCGATTTTAGAACATTCCCCCAAGTCTCTTCATTGAAAGGAAAGGTAGTGAGAGAATAATTCCCTAATCTCACTGGGGACCAAGGAGCTCAGTTACAGTCGCCAGGTTGCAGAACAGAGGTTTACTTAAGTTTCAAACCCAGGCTTGTAGGAGTTCTTAAATGAGATGAAGTCATAGCAGGCAAATTCCCCATGCACTGGAAAGGAAGTGTGAGGGATTGTTGCTGGCCTATGACAGAAGTAGGCATTTTCTGCTTAGGGAATGCGGTTCATCCTAGAGCTCTTGGATTAATGCTAGTGCACTCTCCAAACCAAAGGAATTTTGTATTAGAGCAGACAGCTGTTTTCACCTCTCCAGCTGCAACTCTTCAACCAACTCAGTTGATATTCATGTAGAACACAAGCTCTGATTTGGGAATAATTGCTAGATTAGCTAATAACAGAGGCCCTTCTTTCCTGCTTCTATTACCCCTTGAATAGCTATTCTGATTGTTAAATCCTTTTCATTCCAAAGAGAAGAGCAAATTCCAGCAATTAGTGAACATTTTATAGTTCTTGACCTGTTTATAAGAGCATGTTTCTGTTGTACATATTATAAGAAAAGTCAATAAGTAGGGCATGCTTCATTAATTGCAGTTGCTTGTATGTGAGCCAATTTTTTTTCACCACATGTACCAACTTAAAATGCAGTAGCTCAAAAGATAAAATTAAAGATGTTTGTTATTTATGGATAAAGCTGAATCACTGAAAAAAAACAATTATAAAATGCAGTGTGATACTTCTGATGAAACAACTTTTCCCTCAGGAACTGTTTAAAGAAACACAGTAGTCAGAGAGACTTTTGTAAATATTTCCACATGTATCCAACCAATCCTTTCATAGTGCCTTTGAAACCATGGCTAAGGGTAATGCCAAAGTCTCATTTGTTCCATTAGTTATACATTTTAATACCTACATGGCATGGTATTCGTGTCCCATAAAATTCTCTTATTGTAAGTAAACATTTCGATGATTTTCATTGCCTAATCATTTCAGAACATTTCCATCTAGCTAGCTCTCTTGTACCTTTTTATAGCAATGCTCTACTTATCTACAAGGCAACTGTGGATATGTTTTATGCCTTTATGGAGTATCGTTTCTAGAAGTTTCATACATGCAATCCTTTTTCTTTTGACTCATTCACTTAACATAATGGTTTTTTTTTTTTTTGATGTTCATGTTGTAGCATGCATACTGTGTTAGCACTCGGTGATGCTAACACATACACCAACATTTTGCTTTTTTGATGAAAATTAATTGCCTATACTGGTTACTTTTTACTGTCAGCTTGACACTGAGGAGAGGGAGCCTCAGTTTATGAGTTGCCTTCATCAGGAAGCTTGTGAGCATCTGCAAAGCATTTTCTTGATTGCTGGTTGATGTAGAGGGGACAGCCCATTGTGGGCAATACCATCTCTAGACAGGTGGGCTGGAGCTAGCTCAAAAGGTAGCTGAAATTGAGGCTAGAAAAAGCCGATAAGCAATTTCTCTCTGTGTTCTGTGCTTTAGTTCTGCCTCAAGGTTCATACTTTGAGCTTCGGCTCTGGCTTCCCTCATTGATGGACTGTGATGTTGAAGTGTAAGCCAAATAAATCCTTTCCTTTCCTAACTTGGTTTTGGTAGGCATTTTATCTTAGCAACAGCAAAGCAAACTAATGCATTGCCAATAACAATTCTTTTGTGTGGAAATGGGTTTCTAAAATTCATGCACATGTGAATGTACCTTTGGAGTGTTTCCACTTGGGGTCACAACAAACAGGGCCGCTGTGAAGGTATAGCCTGCTTTTGTGGACTGTGTTTCTCTGTAATTTTGTGGGGTAGAATGTTCTTTCTTGCAACTGTCTGTGGATTGTGTGACTTACATTTGGCAGCAGGACAGTATCAGATGAGATGCAACAGTCAGATTTCTCTTGCTTCTCTACCATCCTGCCAGCAGTTATCAGGCCATGCTCTGTCCCTGGCCTACACATGAAAACATGCAATGATTCAACTCCTGACCACAGTTAATAAATGGTGAATAACATGATTACTTCTGCCTTACCAGGCTAGTCAGACAGTACTGTCAATGTTGCTCACTTTGTGCTTGCATCCCTTAGATTCCTTCTTCCCCCATCCTATTCCTTCTACTTGGAATATTGTTCACTTAACTTCCCAAATACATCTCCACCGAGACTTCATATCCCACTTTAAATGTCTATCTCCAAAGAAATCCTTCTGCCTTTGCCAGGTAACAGAATACTCCAGAGGATAGTAGTTTCAAGCAACTACTTCATCTAATGAAATGAAGTCAATGTAGGCTGGGCAGTTCTTTGAATTGGCATCTTAGATCACGGCTGGTTTCAATTCTCTAGAAGATGGGGTTATACATGTGGGGTTATACATGTGTGGCACATGCTTTCAGTTCACCTACATGTTCTCAACAAGTTAAACTGGGCTTCTTCAGATGGGCATAGGAATGCCAGCATTGATGAAAGCAGAGTAAAACCGCAATGCAAAAATGCCTTTTGAGTGGATGCTTGTATTACATCTCTCCCATGTTCTTTTGGTACAAGTCAATGATCAAGCCCAGAGTAACCATAAGAGAGAATTTTCTAAAGGCATATATAAAAGATATGTCACAAATAATCCTGCCACCATCTTCTTGCTTGTCCCAAGTAGTGATGTCTCAGTAGCATATGAAATACAAAAATCCTCTACTAAGAGCCCTGAAATGTGATTCAGATGTGACATCAGGCCCATATCTGTTGGGTCTAGAAATATATGGAACTCCTGCCTTGACTACATTCCCTATTGATACAGAGATGAGACAACTAAGATGAGTTATCTGTTTCAAATGCCTAGCATACAATGCTGAGGCCAGATTAGCACAGTACAATGAGTACTTCCATTCAAATGGATGTAAGGTGAGATATATAGAGTCCCTAGAAAGCATAATGCTCTGTTCATTGGAATTGCTTCCTTAGACTTCAGTTGCTGATGAGCTCTTGTTCTACCCCTTATACCATCCCAGTATATATCTTGTAAAAGCACGACTTTCTTCAAGAAAATTTAATGGATTTACTTATTTAGTTTGCCTCTTATCCCAAAACAGAGATCTATAGTCTTTGTCCTCAGACTTTACACCTATCTTCGAGCTTTAGCAATTTTTGAACTTGTTAAAGATCATATTTTATGCACTGTATTAGTCCAAATCTACTCCCAGGATTCTTTCAAAAGAACTTTCTGGAACCACAAATACTCAGAGTTGTTTTGAGATTATGGTTCCATACAACAGGCTCTTAAGATTTTTGGAAGTAATTTTCACCAGACGAGAGGGCCTATCAAGGCTAAGTTTAACATTTTAGTGATGTTTTCCAAGAGTTATATAGTCAAATTATGGATTTAGTTTTGAACTGTGACTATTTATTTGTTTGTTAAGATTAGCATGGCTCCCAGGAGAAAAAGACGCTATGAAAGTGCAACTCAGAAGATCCCAACCACATTGCAGCTCTCCTGACTTCTGCTTACACAGTGATTGTGCGCAGCCGATGGGAGCCAATCCATTTCTGTCATCTTTCCTGGTGATCTCCTTCTTGAGATCCACAGATACATCAGGTACACTTTATCTCTTCCAGCTAACTCATGTGGCAGCTAGGAAATACAAATGCTTGTTTTACAAAGGGAGCCTTAGCATTTCTCTAGCCTGCAAATTTTTATTTACTGTTGTCTATTAGTATTCTTATCATTTTTCCATGTCTCGTAGATTGAGCGTCCTCAAAAACCACAAGTTCTATTTTACATTTTTGTTTTAACATTACACACATAGGTATGTAGGTATCAACCTTTGCCTGGTGGCAGTTCATCATAAAGCAGACTGTATCCTGGTATGGGGATGGAAAGACTCAGAAGCCAAGTGAACTACAACAGCTGCCTATGAAAACATTTTCTAGTTGGGGATTAGGTGAGACTCATGAAATTCACAAGAAAGTTAATCATCAAACATCATGACATTTAGAAGACTCAGTAAATAGTTGAGATGGGATAGGAGATTATTCAGTGAAACTCCCTGCAAGTTGCACCATGAACTCTAGTGGCACAGCGGGTGAGTCACCATTGATGCTGGGATGTGCTTCTGCATAGTGTTGCTGTCTGATTCACCCATGCTTCTTAAGTATCCCTGATAACTCATTGTCTCAGCATTATGGCTTTAGATAGAATGACTATTAATGTCTCTATGGGATAAATAGATAATTCTGTGCATCTTCTGAGAAAACATGAAACTTAAGCTCAGTCCAGATTAATGACCAGAGGGTCACAGAGAAATAGTTAAGTGATACAGTATTTCTTAAAATACAGTATTTATTATTTATTAAAATAATAATTATTTTATTTATTTAATTAAACAAGAGTATTTATTAAAACAACCATCAGAACAAAGTATACAATAAATCTTTGAAAACAGATAGAAATGAAATATATTAATATGAAGTAAAAGTGAATTAAGGGATATTTTAATATATATCAATAATATAAACATATTAAAGTAAAGTACTATCTATGTTAGGAATAGTTACTAAGCTCAAACCTCAAAGTTCACCCAAATTACCTATGTCCAGACTGAGATAGAGTGTGGCCTCTCCTCAAATATGGGCTAGATTCTTTTTCTTGAGGAAACATATTTTATTATGAGGCAGGAAGAGAAGAGACATAAAGCTCTCCTGTTTGGAATTGCAATGTGCGGTGCACATTAGTATTTCAGCTCCTGATGGGGAGCATGGATGTGGACCATAGCAGACACAAGGATTAGGGCAAGACTAGCATCATTATGGAACTGTGCTCTCAACATAAATAGAACCAACCCTTTTTTTTCTCTTTCCTCAGACATTGCAGAAGTTTAGACTGGACAATACAACAACAACAACAACAACAACAACAACAACAACAACAACAACAAAAGCTCCCAGACCCTTTAAATGCACTCAACCTTTATCCCCTGGAAAGGTGGGGCTCCTCCCTATTCCAATAAAACAACCTCAGCCGGTTGAGATAGAGCCTGTCTTGATCATTTTTTTCTTAGACTCATGGTAGTTCCACACTCACAGGTGAATATAACATGGCTAGGTGGACCACTCCATCCAGGAAGCTTAAAGACCTGTAAGAACAAGGAAGGAGAGATAAAAGGCCCACATCCCAAGAGGTGCTTGAGACCCATCATCACATTTTCCCCATCAATTCATTCACCATGCACTGCTTTTATTTCTAATGCAAATTAAGCATTTATGTCTATACTGTATAAGAATAAATGATGCAAGGAAATAATTCAATAGTTTTTTCACTGTGGTAAGAGACAACTATGTTGTTCATCCTTTTATCTATTTATTATTTTGATTAGGACAGCAAGCTCACTGTGACAGGGCACAAACGTATTTTAATTGTTAAGGCTAATAATAGAGAAATATCTTCCCACTGGTCTGTACCTCTTTACTGATGGTATTCTGATCCTATCTACAGGATACAAACTGGCCCTGAAGCACATGGGCATCTTTCTGCTCAGCTCTAGTAAACTCAGCAGTCTTGTATAACTGGCTTCACGAGGCTGGAGCATCTTCAGCGTAGGTTGCTTATCCCAGCTAATAGAGGCTTGCAAATTTGCTAACTACACAAGCCTTTGAACTGTCAACTTTCACATTATCTGACTCCATGATTTTCACATTTCTAGTGCTTTAATATGAAGATTTGTGCTAACACATTTTAGATTCATATAATGAGCCAGGCTCTGTGGCAATGCATAGGTGTGCATTTTCATTTCTTATACAACCTTGGAGGGATATTATTATCCCCATAATACATATAGAGAAATAAGTCAGAGGGGTTGAAGGAGAGATCATGATGGAACAAACACTCTCTTTGATGTTTTCTGGAAAAGTTCTGCACTCTAGACCTTGAGCCAGACTTGAGACTGAAGACAAAGTCATGTCTTCCAGCATCTGAACATTTTCGCACTAGGTCCTTGATGGATGTGCAAAAGAGATGAGGGCACATAAGAGGAGGAAGAAGGGCTGGAGCTTGTGGCAAACATCCTGGATTTCTCTGGTGTGGGATACCAGTCCCATCTCCTCCATCCTTCTACTCCAGCCTCTTCCACGCTCTTCCCTCCTCCCCCATGGCATTCAAATCCTCCTCTTTCTGAGCAAGACAATAGTTCTTTCTGGAACATCTTCTGGGAAGGATAACAACAGTGTTTTTGCTGGTGGTGTCATCATGTGATCAAAGCATAGCTCAGGAAATGGGGTCCTCTGAAAACTGTTTATCTAAAATCTCTTGTTTCACCATTTGGAGCACTTTAAGAGAACATTCTGCACCTTCTCTCCGGAGGGCAAATATTTCAGTTACCTGTGTACTAAGAGGCAAACAGAGGCCACACATACTTTTGCAGTAAAAGAAAATACCCCCCATGTAGAATGACCCCTGCCTGTCTATGTGCCCCCCTCACTCTGACCCCCCAAGCCCAGCTGCTCTGGAGGACATGAGGAAATCCTGATCTAGTCTTTCACAGGAAGTCTGAGTGATTCTAAGCAGGGAAGATTTAAAGACAAAAAGCTCTAATTCCAGACTTAGGTGGGAGTGTTTTTATTACTGACAAAAACCAGAGTTCCCTTTCTGGGTTATTCAGATGAACTCAGAGTAAATATTTATCCTTTCAGCTAATAGGTCTGTTTTGAGGAGTTCGGTGACTCCCAGACAACCAGGCTGATGGATCGTTTCTTGCTTCCCCACTTGGAGGAGGACTGGGCAAAACTACTTGGCACAAAGAGCCCTTTTCCTGTGGCCTGCCTGCTGCTGTGTATGAGGTATAACACCCTTCTTTGTGCCAGAACAGGGTGGGTGTGAGGGAAGGCCTTGCTAGGACCTCCCAGCTCCACCATTCTGAAATGATTTAATGGTCATATCGTCAGTGTTCCCAGAGCAAGCAGCCACCCGCCTCTGAAGAGGAGAAAGATGGATGGCTACATCAGCAACCCCCACCCTTCTCTTGTGTTTCAAAGAGGGACTTTGTTCACTGCAATTTGCACAGAGTGCAGAATTCATGCCATGGGCACTCCCAATGTACAGAGTACACAGGCATACACACACACACACACACACACACACACACACACACACACACACACATGCACTGGAGAATTTACATACATGAATAAATGCAAAGGTTACATATGGATATAATGCAGGGAGGGTTTTGATGGAGAGGGACTCCTCCTTATTCGTCTTTGTATTCTCACATTGCCTAGCAATGCCTGGCACAGAGAAGATGATTAATGCATAGTTTTTGAATGAATACATGAATAATTATAATTGCAACCATTTAGTTAGCACTTAGCAAGTGCCAGGCAACAAGAGAAGTGCTTCATAAACCATTCTCTTCTTTAACCCTCACCAAGAGCCAGTGAGTGAGGTGCTCTCTTACTCTCTTCGTTCCACAGATGTGAAGAGAGAAGGTTTGAGGCAAAGTGTTTCACTGAAGATGACAGCCTGGCTTGTGTGGTAGCAAAAAATATCTGACTCCAGAGCTGATGCTCATCCTCTCTAGTGCAGAGCTAAAAATACTTGTATAGCTGTCACATGTAGAGAACAGCAGTGTCATTGCTGAGGTGCAAAACCCTATCTGTAAGCCTTGAGCACAGAGTGCCTGTCTTTGCTCTGCACCCTGAGTTATCTGAGGCTCAAGGAAACTCTGTCCTCAGAGTAAAGATGGTGGATCTTTGACCGATAGTGACAAGAACCTTGGTTTTGCACTTTTGGAGCAATATACAAGTTTCTGAAAGATAAAACTGATCCTTCCCTTTTCCCTTCCTTCCCTATACCCTTCCTCTCTCTGTCCCTCCTTTCTCTCCTTTTTATTGGATATTTTATTTATTTACGTTTCAAGTGTTATCCCCTTTCCTGGTTTCCCCTGCAGAAATCCCTACCCAATCCTCCCTCCCCCTGCTTCTATGAGGGTACCATGGTTTCCTCTATGTGTACTCTTTGGTTGGTGGTTTAGTCCCTGGGAGCTCTGGGGGGAGGTCTGGTTGGTTGATATTGTTGTTCCTCCTATGGTTTGCAAACCCCTTCAGCTCCTTCACTTCTAATTCCTCCATTGGGGACCTTGTGCTCAGTCCAATGGTTGGCTGCGAGCATCCACCTCTGTATTTGTCAGGCTCTGGCAGAGTCTCTCAGGAGATAGCTATAGCAGGCTCCTGTCAGCAAGCACTTCTTGTCATCCACAATAGTGTCTGGGTTTGTTGTCTGTATATGGGATGGATCCTCAGGTAGAGCACTCTCTGGATGGCCTTTCTTTCAGTCTGTGCTCCACATTTTGTATTTCCTCCCTTGAGTATTTTGTTCCCTGCTTCTAAGCAGGACTGAAGCACCTACACTTTGGTCTTCATTCTTCTTGAGCTTCATGTGGTCTGTGAATTGCATCTTGTGCATTCCAAGCTTTTGGGCTAATATCCACTTATCAGTGAGTGCATACCATGTGTATTCTTTTGTGATTGGGTTACCTCACTCAGGATGATACTTCCTAATTCCATCCATTTGCCTAAAAATTTCATGAAGTCATTGTTTTTAATAGCTGAGTAGTACTCCATTGTGTAAATGTACCACATTTTCTGTATCCATTCCTCTGTTGAAGGACATCTGGGTTGTTTCCAACTTCTGGCTATTATAAATAATCCTGCTATGAACATAGGGGAGCATGTGTCCTTTATTTCTTTCTATGCTGTATAACAGTGGCATGGAGGCCAATGTTTCAGTAAAACCAGCAGCTGTAAAAGACAATACCTATTCCAGTTGATCCAGCTTTACTTAGTTCACAAATTCTCTAATTACATAAGCCTTTGAATATGATCATTTCCATAAGGTCTACCTTCTATAAGTTGCCAACTTCCAAAGTCCTTTAATATGAATATTTGTTCGAATACTTTAGACTCCCATAAAGCACCTTTCTGTGCCAATACATGCCTGTATATGTCCAGTTTTATGGGACTCTGGCTTTAAGGATTGCTATCTCCTTCCTAATCTTTCCTCCCTCCTCTTTCTCTTCTCCCCCTTCTTCCTTCTTAGCCTCCACTGCTTCCCTCCCTTCCTTTTGCTCTTCAGTGTAGCCTAGACCATTCTCAAAATCATGATTCTCCTATGCCTATGTCCTGCATGCTGAGGTTCGTGGTTTGCACGACCTCATCTAACACTGTACTAATTTCCTGTCCCTCCCAGAACAAATTAGCACTGATTTGGCTTTTTCAAAAGTAGTAGTGCTTCCTTATTGTCTTGCTTTTCTGTAGGTCAGAAGGCTCAAGCAGACTTGGCTAGGCTATCCTTGGAGACTCATGAGGCTAAGATCAAAGTGAGCACTGCTTGGACTCTTTTTTGAAGGCTCTGAGAAAACACTTACTTTTCAATCCTCTCATGATGTTGGTAAAATTTAGCTCTTTGTAGTTGCAAATGGATGACTGTTTCCTTGCTGTCTACTGTTGTTCTAATATTTGTGTTTCTTTGAAAATTCATATTTAAACTTAATTTCTGGTGGAAGGGGGCATGAAGAAGTACAGCTTTGGGAGATAATGGAATGAAAAAGGCTCTTATCTCACAAACTGATAAACATTTTTACAGGATGGAAGAAACTAGCTCAGTCTTTTCCATCTTTCCATCCCATTTGCCTTATCCAAACACATTGTTGTCTACCTTTATGGGGTACAGTTCCCAGTGTGATATCTTGGAACTAGGAATGGACCTCCAGTATAGTTTTCTCAAGGATTCGTATGATTGCATTATGACTGCCTGGATCCTCTCCTATGAACATCAACTGTGCCATGTAAATCCAGATAATTGTGTGGTAATAGCAATTACATAAAGCCAGTCAATATTTTGACCTGGGGCTTATAACCTCCAGAACTATGAAACATTAAACTGTGTTGTTTATAGATTATCCAGTCTTAAATGTTTTCCTATGTCAGCATGAAGAACCCAAGACTGCGACTATTGGTTAGCAACTATTCCTTGCTTTGAGATGTTACCCACAATCACTTGCCAAGTGCTCCCTTGCATCTTTCATCTTTCTCACACTTTGTATCTCTCTGACCTTTTCCCCTTCATCTTCTTAAGCAACTGAACAAAATTTGCCTTTTTAAAAAACACATATGATTAAATTATGGCCACCTAGATGCTCTCCTTTGAAGATCAACTGTGCCAAGTAAAACCAGACAATTTTTAGAGCAATTTGTACGTTCCTGAGGTTAAGGCAATGGACCTTGGAAGTCATTCTTAGTAATTTGATTGCCACTAATTAAAGCATAGGACAAGATTGTAAGGAAAGTCTATATAGGGAGATAAAGGGATTAACCCAGGTATATCTTAGTAGTGGCCAATGGCTTTTAAAGAAACTGCCAAAACATAATGGATGAATTAAACCACTATTTAGACACAAGGTAAAGGATCAGGAAAGAGCAAGAAAAATTGAGAAGTATTAAATAGGTTTTGATGGATGGATCTGACAACTTACCATTCAAGTATACTTTCACGCAGTCCCTGGTTATATAAGAGCATATAAGAATAATGTACTGAGTCCTTAATATTTACGTGTGTGTGTGTGTGTGTGTGTGTGTGCGTGTGTGTGTGTTTCTATGTGCCTTTCATGTATTAATTCATTTTACTTTCTAGTGAATGAATGATATTCAGATATTATTATCCTCATCTGCTGATGAATAACAACTACATCAAGGAACTTGACAAATATTGCATGGCTAGTGTGTGCCTGGTCCCTGACACTTCCTTCTTAGGTATTACACTGCATGTTTCTGGGACCATAATCTTTGAGGAATAAAGTCATGTATGAAAGGACTAGGGAAAAGACCTTGTGACCCTGACAAGGAATGATGCCAGGGAAATTCAACATGGTCTAATAGACAGCTCTGAAAAGTTAGAGTAAGGTCTGGTACAGGTGAGACAGTGGGGAGATGATATTGTGACCTTGGATAATTCATTTCAGTTTCCACACTTGTGTTCTCATTATCAATGAAAATGATACGCATCCTGGTCTTTAAGGAATTCTTATATTTTAATGGTATGCAAACACTATTTTTATGGGCTACTTAACAAATCTAGGATATTATTGCCATCTGATATTTGTAATTTGTTTATTATAGATTCTAGAGGCTATGTGGAGCCAAGAAGGCTACCTTGGAGTTTTTGTCATCTTAGGCTTAGATTTCTGCTAAACCACAAACAGCTCATCATTGTATCTCTACCACACTCTGTGCTTTTGTCAATATGAACAACTAGAATCAATTTGGAAGAGGGAAGCTCTGTTGAGAAGTTGCCTTCATCATTTTGGACTGTACTCAAGTCTATGGGATGTTTTCCTGGTTAGTGATAGATACAGGAGGGCTTGGCCACTGTGGGCAGTAGCACACCTGCATAGGTAGTCCTACAGAGTGTAAGAAGGTAATATGCACAAGTCATAGGGAGAAGTGTTTCTCCATAGCTTCTGTTTTCAGTTTCTGACTCTAGGTTCCTGCTTTGAGTTTCTGACTTGGCTTTTCTTAATGATAGAAAAGTTGTAGTTGAAAAATTCCCCTTTCCTCTGAAAGTTGTTTTGGGTCAGAATATGTTATCACAGCAAGAGAAAGCAGGGAGTGGACTTATAGTCTTGTGTCTGTTCACATATATTCGAGGCCAGTGAGAGGTAATGACCTTGAGGAATTCTATCAGTTATTAGTACGGCATAATGGCATAAAAAGTGGAGGAAGAGAATCTGAAGGGGAGAGTTGGAATAAGGTGCACAAGAGGCAAGAGCAAGACAGAACAGATGAAGGGAGTGAGGCTCCTCAGCTCTTCTGTCAATGGATGGAGAGGGATGAAGGACTAAGTAACTCAGGGGAAAAGGCAACACCAGAAGCAGCTGCTTTGGGAAAATGAAAGGGAAGTTAGTAGAGACATGTTAAAGGATTATAAAGAAATACTTAGAGCCTGGCTAAGATTGGAAATCATAAATTTGTTATGAAGTCAATTAGCATGATTACACAATTTTCCACTAATAGGTCACAGCTGAGGAATGGGAGAAAAACCTCCCAAGTGTTCATATGAAGTTTAGGAAGAATCTGTTATCTATTGAGCTCCAGTGATTTATCCATTCACTCACCATAAAAATATGTATTGAATGCCTACTATGTGGCAGCCATGGTTTTAGGGACTGAGGATGGGCCAGGGTTAAAGCAGTATAAATGCAGATTGTAATTTATAATGCCACTAGCCATATGCGTAGCTATTAATGTATTTGTTGGCATAGTAAATTTATATGCATATACACAAAAATACAACTCAACTTCATTGTTGATTGTGTGTGTAATCTTTATCACTGAATACTCACACAAATTTGTGAAGCACCATTCCTTTTCATAAAAAGACTATAAGCCCCTCAAGGCACACCAGCGGTAGACCTCTCCTCAGAGGACCTCCAACTGCCTGGCTCCAACCACAGGAATACTTTAACTGCCCTAACAGATGGAACCAACTCCCACTTACAAAGTTAAAACCCAGTCTTAGGATTTAAAATCCCGCCAATCCCTGTGCTTGCCCCAAGCTCTGGACTTGAAATCTCACCAGTCCCCACCCCAGAAATCTCCATTCTGGAAAGCTCTTTGCCCCCAGCCCCACATGAAATCCAA
Organism: Montemys delectorum; assembly: GCA_019843815.1. Lineage (NCBI taxonomy): Eukaryota > Metazoa > Chordata > Mammalia > Rodentia > Muridae > Montemys > Montemys delectorum. The sequence goes on from JADRCD010219815.1 coordinate 17,460, forward strand.
TATAAACCCTCTCTTCTGCTCAGTCCTCTGCTGATTCTCAGCCAACAAGAGGCAGTCCTTTCTGGGTTTTTCCCTCCTAAATAAATCTCTTGTGTTATGTGTGTTGTACAGTGTGATTTTGTAGTATTCCTTGGTACCCAACTGCCAGAACACCTTTCCCTTCAGAGCTGTAACACTTAACAAAGACCACAGGTTATCTTCAAGGTCAAGGTCATAGAGATATTGAGGTCAAAGCACAGATCTAGATTCTGCTATACTGCTGCAGCCAGTTGAATCCAGTTATGCTGTTGAGCTCCCTGGCAAGGTGATATTAATGAAAATGGACAGGAAGGGATGGGGTGGAAGGAGCAAAAGATCATGGCAATAGAAAGAAGAGTAAGGTCTTGCTTTGGAAAGAAATAAGGAGAAGTCAAATATTTTAAATATTCAGGCAATTCAGAAATAACTGTGCTCTGGATGCAGTAGCTAGGGTCCTATTACCTGGGTTTCCCTGGGTATGTGCCTTTTATGCCCTCTGAGCTTCCATTTAAAGATAGAGTTGACTTTTCCTGGATGACAGGTTTTACTCTTACTCCTCCTTTAGAGCTCATCATGGGGGAAGGGGGCACATGACAGGCACTTCTCAATGGAAATGGAACTGATGGATTATATGTATGTAATGCCTCAACAGAAGATGAGTGCCTAAAAAGCAGTTTTAGTGTAGTTGTTGCTTCTTTTCTGCCAAGCATGTACATGACTCAAAACTTAAGAAGCTATCGAGTTCTTATGAAAGAGGCTGCAGGTGATTATTCATTTACCTGGGGCTCTAAGTTGTACAGAGTTAGAGAAAGGAAGTTCCTTTTTTTGATGATAAAACTCTTGACAACACATTTGACTTATACACTGTGAGTCATTTACCCAACTGAAGTCAGTCTCCTAAATTTTACTTCCCCTGACTTAGGAGCAATGTCAACTCTCTGCCCTCAAAGACCTTGTATAAACATTCCAACTCAGCAACACCTGAGTCAGCACATCACTGCCAGGGACAAGGGAGTTCAGGGAACAAACAAAATGGTTTATTTATAAGTTGATTTCCCAACTGCAATCCCAAGAAAATTGCTGTTCTCAGACGTAAATAAAGGTCAGGATGCTTTAATTCATATCCAACAGAATAGCTAGAGATGGCTTTTTCATGATGTGAAGAGCTATACACGCTGCAAGATTGCCTTATATGTTGGCATGCCATGTATATGATGATTGGTGTGGCAATTATTCTTCTCATGTCATTGCATACATAAACATATAGAAAAAAAAATCACACTGGGTTCTATAATATGCACCAGTATGGGTGAATTGAAATGTAAAGAAAATGTGGGGGCTGTAAGTAGCATGACCTCACTCCTCAGCAATTCTTACAGCAGTGACCACTGCTGGAGTACAGTACTTTTTGCTGAGTTCTCTACTTCAGAGCTCCTTGGACACCCTTCCCTATTCCTGCCCCACAGTGCATATGTGTGTGCCTTCAACCCAGTTCTCACCACCTCCCTTCCTCTTTCATAGGAAACATCAAACTGAGACCTGCTGTTTACTAATTCTTACTGAGTGCTACATAATTCTCACCATCATTTTTGTCCGTATTGTTTAAACTTCTACCTCAGTGTGTAGAACTTGTGAGTTCTCTATGTCTGTCCCAAAGTAGCTGCCAATAATTTACCTGTTTTAGAAACTGCAGCTTTATAGTAGGGAATTACATTAAGTCTGTAGAAAAGAATCTAGATTTAAAGCTCAGGCTTCTCTGTTTTCAAAGCTCATTTCTTTTTTTCCTTCCTTCCTTCCTTCCTTCCTTCCTTCCTTCCTTCCTTCCTTCCTTCCTTCCTTCCTTTCTTTTTGCATAAAACTGTATCTTCTTTATTTTGCATATTTTTAATTTCAGAACAAAATAAAACAAGCAAACAAACAAACAAAAAACACAATACACAACACCCAACCCTGCTATTCTGTGGGAGGGGATCTTCCTGCCTTAAGGCATAAGGACAGGATAGAAGAGATTCTTGTAGATGAGCAGAGAGCCAGGTGAGTCAGGCCAGTCAAGGCTACTGGGGGAGCCACAGGGATAAGATACAGAGGGCAGGGCTTTCTGGAGTTTTTCACCTACTTCTTCCATGCTGGAGGCATCCTCATCACCTTCCAGTGGGGGGAATCTTATCAGGAACAGCAGCACTGGGATCCTCAGCAGTGACCTCATTTTCATCAATGCCCAGGCCTATTTTAATCATGCGTGGTAGATGTGGTTGGAGTGGGTTTGGGGATCCTCAAGTAAGCAATCAGAGGAGAGCAGAGAAGTTTCAAACAGCAGCATCACCAGGTCCTTGCCAGCTTTATCGATTTTGTCTGCCTCAGCCTTGTGCTGCAGGCTCTCCACAATGGAGTGGTCAGGGTTGATCTATAGGTGTTTTTTTGGCCATCATGTAGCCCATTGTAGAGTTGTCTTGCCATGCCTGGGTCTTCATGATCCATTTCATGTTGGCTGTCCAGCCATAGGTGCTCAAAGCTCATTTCTTAAAACAACATTCAACTTTGACTCAACATTCCATTCCAGCAACTGTGGGAAAGAACACCAAATAAGTCCACCTCCTATTTACCTCCAACCTTGAGGAAAGATCATGCTTTACATGTTTGTCCTACTATGTTCAGATCTTAACCCATCTCTCATCATACCAACCACTTGCACAGGAACTGTGTGATATTTCTTTGTGTGTGAGGCACAAATGTGCACATTCCCTGTTTTGATGCAAACAATGAACATATTTTATGAAATAATTGCTAAGACTCTGGTACATGGAAATACAGTTTCTTACAATAGCTAGAATAAATGGGGTGCTGATTAGAAAACATAGTCGAGTGTGGGGAAGCAGGTCAGATCAGAGAATGGGTTGGATCCATCCAAAGGAGCAAAATGCCCTATGGCTGGAGGAGGAGTGAACAAAGGAGACTTTCTTCTACATCTGGACATGGTTTCCAGGCATCCCTATTTGGAGGTGTAGGGGAAGCTTCTTGGAACAATAGGCATGCCTCCCAAGATCCTTACACTAATACACACACACCCATTTTATGGAATGTCACCACATCTAGACTTGTTAGCAAGAAGCCAAAATGGAACAGGACTAGTGGCAGAAAGAGAAACAGTTGGACCACATTGGTAGTTTTTAGCATGAATTTTGTGTTACTGCAGAACAAGGTAGGAACGATGTGCTTGTAGACAGATGTTGGGGAATAAATATTTCTAGTGCCTTGACTTACAAGTCACCAACTAGAATCCAAAATGTCAAGACTTACAAACCTACCTCCATTGTTCTTTTCTTTCTTTTTTAGAGCTGGCAGAACTGCAAGCTGAGATAAGTCAAAGGTATCTTTAGCTGTGTATATTGATTTTTTTTAGGTCTTTGGGAACCACCATATTCCTTTATAGCTCCAAAACAGCAAATGAGGAAAACCAGCTGTGGCCAAATCTCATGTAAAGCATGGCAAAATAATATTAAAATCATAGTGTGCTAGGGAGTAGCTAAACTTACAATGTTTGGATATTGTGTTTTTTTTTTTTTTTAATCTTAACATGCCTTTTGTTAAAGGGCCTTATAGCAGAACTTTTAGGTAAATGAGACTTTTAAGATGTAGCATGTTCTGAAAAACTATTGACCAGTCTAAGAGGAGATGGTCAAAATCAGTAACTGACATGGTAGAAAGCATCAGAAACAGCTGGTCTCTGCAGTGATGCTCTTTTTTCTAGAACTTTTGATTTCCATCCATATTGGTATTAAGTGTAATGGAAGACTCTGGCTGCTCTGGACCTGTGCAGTTCTTAGTTTTAACTGTACTTTTTGACTTGGCTGTTTGTGTGGGGTAGACCAAACAATGATGTCTTCTCATCCTCTCTTCTACCTAAAGATGACCAAAGAAGCTCTGTGAATAACCTACTAGAGTATGTCACCCTATACACTGCTTTCAGTATATTGCCTTTTGGGTAGTAAATAATGTTAGCTTGTTGAGTTCCTGCCTGAGCCCATGCAAAATACTTTGTTGTTATCATGGAAGGACATTCTGCCCTTCTCCGGAACCTACTTTCATTTTTTCTCACGGGAGGAAGAGTGATTTAGAGAGTTCCTGAAACTGGCTAAGTGTTAGGTATGTACTGTCCAGGGCTCTTTATTTTTCATGATTTCTGAGTAGCACTCTATTTAAATGCATATGTTTTAAGTTCCTATGTGCATTCTTGACTGTTAGAAGGGATTATGGTTCTGTAGAGATCTTTGTACTTCAGGAATTGGGTTGAATCTCTGATTTTGTCAACAGTTAAAACCATTGTGCTTAACTCAGCTTTACTGCTGGTAATCAGGAAAGTTTTATCTCAATCCAACTAACTTCTGTATCACTCTCTCAATAGAAAATCACATCAAATTATTACATAGCTGCTATAACACTGCTTGATCTTATTTTATGTATGAGGTCTGGAGAGGTTAGAGATTTTCTTCAAGGTCACACAGATATAATAGACACAGTCAGGATTTGAGTATTACTGCCTTGCCTTAAGCCATTGCTCACTCTACAGCTTTATAAAGATATTCTATTGAACTCCGTGTCACAGAGGTGAAGTGGAAAGGAAAAGAGAAAAAAATCTGCTGGTATTGATATGAATTAACCAGTAAGAATTCATAAAAAGGATCAAAAGATCAAGAAGCCAGGAAAGAAGGAGGGACTGCCTTGAAAATAGGTCTTGGAGAATTTCCAAAATGTTAAATGGGAAGGCTACATGGGTAAAGATGACTCCAAGTCCTTGTCTGGTTTCTGCTGAGAATGTGGTTGAGTATTTCTGAGCAAATGTCTACTCGGAGATGTGTGGATCTCCCATTAATGAGAGGTAATCTAGTGAAATTTATATACCTTATTGTAGCGAATACATAGTAGATCCCCTACCATTATTAATTAACTAATAAACTAATTAACTAATTAAGTAAGTAAGTAAGTAAGTAAGTAAGTAAGTAATATATTTATAAAATCTATCTCCAAATTGAAGCAACTCCACATTCACTTTCATTATTGTTGTTATTCAGAATCTAGTCAATATGGCTGTAATATGAAACAACAGAATTAATTTTCAGATTTCCTTTTTCATTCCATTTTGTGTGTCCTATACCCTACTTACTCTGAGTATGAAAACCTAGAATTTGGAGTTAAATTAGGTGATATCTTTCATGATATTCTGTATGTAAAAATATCCTAAAATCAGTGAAAAACAATGATTTATTTCTGAATTCAGTAAGTCCAATCCTAGAAATAACATAGCTCATTTTTTTTTTAATTTTTGACAGTTAAAACAGTTTTATATTTATGGCATACACAATTTTGCAATAATTATAAATTGAGAAATACCTAAATCAAGCTAATTGATAGTTATATAAATCTTATGGTAAGAACATAAAATATATCTTCAGAACATTTTTAAGTATATATAATACATTACCAACATTCATCACACTACATAACTGTTCTCTGAAACTCATCTCCTCTGTATAATGAAGTTTTTTAATTTTTGGTAACTTTCTTTTCCATCCCCTACCCCTCAGTTTCTGGAACCTACCCTCCTAATTTCTTCATCATGAATTAAATATTATTTAGACTGCAAATACAAGTAGGATGGTATGACATTTGCCTTTCCTATCTGGATTATTTACTTAACATGAATGCTCAAGCAACCATGTTGTTGCAAGTAGTAAGATTCCATTATTTTTACTATATTTTATTTTGGGTTTCAAGACAGCATTTCTCTGTGTTCCTGCCTATCCTGAAACTTGCTTTGGAGACTAGGCTGGCCTCAAACTCAGAGATCCACCTGCCTCTGCTTCCCAAGTACTGGAATTAAAGGCGTGGACCACCACCACTCAGTGGTCATTTTTTTAAATGCTCATTGTCATCCCTAATGGATGTCTATCCCACATGCTTCTTAAGCACACGCATTGATGAAATTAGACATAGCACAGACAGAAATCAGTTCAAAATACATTTGCAACATACATGAAAATTTGAAATTATAAATATATAACAGAAAACACAGGGGCAAAGTTGTAAGGCGTTGGTCTAGCCTCCTAGACTATCACAGGTAGCATATGATAAAATGAGCACACCACATGGATTGTGTGTACCAATATGGCTTCTGCTCAGCAAACTGAGGAAATGCTTGCAAAGGGTGTCGGACAATGGATTAATAGTCACGTATTCAAGATACTCAGTACATGGAGAGTGAATAAATGAGCACATTCAAAAATGAGTAAAGCCCTTGACTAAATATAAATTAAAACTAGAACATGCTATAGTCTCATATCCACTTAAATTGTTTTTTTTTTTTTAAAGGGGAATAGAATGGCAAATACTGTTAAAGATAACTGGAAAAGGAAACTTTTGTACATTGCTACTAAAGAAGTAAATTAATGCGGCCATTTAAAATGTCAGTAGTGGTGGTGCTGAGTGTGGTGGCACACAACTTTAGTCCCAGCACTTGGGAGGCAGAGGCAGGAAGATAACTGTGAGTTCGATGATGGCGTTGGTCCACAGCATGAGTTCCAGGCCAGCATGGTTGTTATATAGGGAAATCCTCTTCCAAAAACCTAAATAAACAATCAAATAAATATGAAAAATAAAAAGTCAGTGGTGAAATTCCTCCAAAAATTATTAGATCTACCACATGATTCCATGATCCTAGCATGAGTATACAGTCAAAGAAAATAAAATTAGTGTGTGAAAGGGGTAGCTGCATTGCCTTGTTAATTCTAGAACTAATCACAATAAAAAAATAAAAATCAGTTCTAGCTTTCATTTTTCCCTCACCATAATGGTTAGACTACATTTAGCATCCCGAATTGCACTGTATCTCTGGTATGTGTCACCCTGGTCCTGGTTCCCCAATTTGGAGGACAGAGATAGGATGTTTCTGCTTCTGTAATTTACTAACAATGATGAGGTTATGTGGTGGGTGCTGTAAAGACTCATCAAACTGGCTCCCAATGTCCATGCTTTCTATTGCTATTTGCCTCTTATGATGTCTTAATCTTGAAGCATGTGTTTTCCTATATGGAAACTGCATGAAGATAGAATTAATTAACTGATCAGACTTGTCTTCCAATGGTGTCTAGTGTATCACAAGTATATAGAATTCAGGAATGGTCTGTTAGTATTGACAGAGTGATTAGATTTAAACCTATTCCTTCTTTTGGTGATACCTCCAACCTAATTCCATACCTGTCCATGTGTTTGAATGTTGATTTTGTCATTTTGGGTGGTGTCTTTCTGAAAAAGTGGAAGATATGTGTCACCCCTGGTTATATGTAGGCTATTGAGAAGACAGCCAGATTACATTTTGTGCCAAAGAAAAATCTGGGTGCAATAGGCTAGAGGTGTATGAAAGTAGATTATGATACTCTATCTAGAACTATAAATAGATGATCTTGTTCCAGCTTGAAACAAATGCTACTGAGCTGCCTTGTATGAGCCAAGCTGTCCTAAAGGCCCAAAGGTCGCCAAAACCATATTATCATAAACTTCATGGCTTATCAGGGGATACTAAATATTCTTATCTCTAGGTGGTATAGCCTGATGGAGGATTAAGAAATGATTTTGAACTTGTTTAGTTCAATGGTCAGGTTCAACTCTCACAGGTACATCTTCCCCAGTAATTTCAAATTGCATACTTGAGTGCACACACATACATACACAAACACACACATACACACACACACACACACACACACACACACACACATACACACACACATACACACACACACACACACACACACACACACACACACACACACAGTGCAGAGATGTATGTGACATGAAGGCAGAAAGGAAAATAATTTGTAGGGAAGGAAAAGGGCAATCTAGAGGGAGGTAGGAGGAATGGGGAATTGCAGAGTGGAAGGGGAACAAATAAAGAATCTATATATCTATATCATCTATCTCTGCCTCTGTCTCTATATTTATCTCTACCTCTATGTAAATGTCCATTATGGTAACTTAAATATTTTTAAGTGCAAAGATTATTCTATTTACTCTTTTTGTTTCTCACAATAGGATTTCCAATTTTTCTTCAAAATATTGAGTCTGATGATTAACAAAACAGGAAATTATCAGGTATATTTTATGTGAATGTGCAAGGGAGTTTTGGGAATTGGCATTATTTTCTCTCTTCTGATCAGGGCAGAACAGAATCCTATGTTTATATTAGAGTTTATGGTTAACTGTGCTATCTGTTGGGGTTTTTTGGTTTGTTTGTTTGCTTGCTTTTGGTGAAGCATTGAACATGGTAGGCAAACACTTTACTAAACTATATTCCCAGTCTTAGACTCTGTTTGAAATTGTGTATCACTATGCAAGCTCAGCTGGTTTTGAATTTGAGTCTCCTGTCTCAGATTTCCATGCCATGGGACTACTAATATATCTCACTATGTCTGCCTTTACATAAACTTTTGAACTTAATTGTTTCTTTGGGCTGTTTCTTATTGACCAAAAATGAACAGGAATGAATGAATTTTGTTTATTCAGTGATGATAAACACCAAATGCCTTGGATACTCAAATTTATTCTTTCTAAGATGATATTAGTTTCTAAAATAATAGTTATGAAACTTCTTTCATCTTCTTCTTGGCATCGTCCTTTAGTAAAAATGGTTAAAGTGTACATTCTCACATCTGAGACAGGAAATTATAAAGGTATAAAGTTATATCCTTTTAATAAAATTGTTCATAATGTTGTGATTCCCACCATAATCTTACAGAACCTTTTACCCATTCAACAGAAACTTTTAATTAATTTCCATGTGTCTTTTTGTTTTTGTTTTTTTATTCTTTTAGCAATTCCTCTAGGAAAAGGGAAGTATACCAGAGGAGAAGTGGTTGCCATGGTAACTGACTAGAGATAAATAGTTCCCTGCAACATGCAGAGCCAGAAGCAGGAATCTATAGCCAACCACAGAATGATAAGAGGGCAGTATATCACACTGATTTTCCAGAAATCCATCTAGAATTTTGGTACTAGCCAGACCAGTGTACAGTTGCCCACCTTAAAGGAAGTATCAATGTTATGTCATGCCTGTATCTGTGCTCAAAAACTAGGAGAGAGCTCCTTGCTGGATAAGCTGACATGGTAGCATTATAATGTACCTGTGAATGTTTGCCCTGGGCAGGGAACAAACCATGCTGAGCTGTTAGATTAGGTAGACTACTGACAATCTATTTGATACCACCTAATCAGAAGTCAGTAGTAGTCAGAAAATTCTTTGTTTCTGGTTAAAATAGTTTACAAACAATTTTTATCTTTATTTATAGGATAAGGGGTATAAGAGCCAAATCCTAAATAAATCACGTTTTCTCTATGCATATATGACTATAATAAATGTTAATTTATAGATTATGTACACCAGATTAACAACAATAAAACACAAATTGTGATGTATTTTAAGCCTATAAATTAGATATTTGTGCATATTTCCAGTTAATAATTCCAGACCATTGTTCACCTTGGGTGCTTGAGAACATGGAAAGTGAAATTATCAATGTGTGGTATTTTGCATATAAACTGAGTCAACTTTCATTATCAAAAGTCTAAGTTCTGGCTTATTATCTGTTATATGATCCTAGGCAAGTTACTTAATTTCTTTGATCTTTATTTTCTCCATCTGTAAAATACAAAATTATGTTGATGATAATAAATCTTTCTCAACATTTACAAATTATTTAAACATAAATATTATTTACTACAGTGTTTAGCATGTTTGAAGGAACTTAGCCACATATAAATGTAATGATTTTGAATAGTGATATAGAATGATCACATTTGTTCAATAAAAGATAAGTCTTTGTCATAGTATAAGTTGTAAGGAAGCTTTCTGGCTGTCTTGAAAGATATGTATCAACAGTACACGTGCACACACACACACACACACACATATGTATTGCACACATGCATGTGCAGAGTGATCTAATGCCTTCTAGTACAACACACAAGCTCAGTGACTTTGAGCTAATGATTTTGCAGTTCAAGAACATACTAACCTTTTGCTGTTGTTTGCTTCTTCCCTTTCTTTCTTCGTGCTAGGTTTCAACCCAGGGTCTGATGCGCAGAAGCATACGCTCTTCCACACAGGTACTCTCCCTTCTTTTTCCTCTTCTTTGTTTTTTTTTTTTTTTTTTCCTGTTTCAAGAAGATTTATTACCACTTGGACCAAAATGTGAGATGGACTCCAGGTCTGGTTCCTAGTATCTCTTTTAATGCTGGCTTTCAGAGGAGACTGATGCACATTTGTGTGAGGAAAGGAGAATCCGAGTGGGAAAGAAGATAATCCTAGACAGAAAGAACTAACTGCCTTACTAAAAGTACTGCTATGAGAATCATTTTAGAAGTCACAAATTTACTAAACTGCTTTCCAAACTGGTGAATATTTATGCTTGGGCCTTGAAAAGAAGCCACAGAATAGATGATTTTGATGAAGAAGCCATAGAAATGGAAAAACTTGATGCCCAACCACTGCTAAGTGAGGTAATGTAACGGTAAAGAGGATGATATTTCATTAAGATCAAGTCAGTTGATCTGTGAAAATAAATGGAGTTTCCATAGAAATAGAGGTATCACAGATGGATGGTGACGGGACACGCCTTTAATCCCAGCACTTGGGAGGGGGAGGCAGGCTAATCTCTGCCTTTAAACTAGCTTGGTCTTCAGAGTGAGTTTCAGGGTGGCCAGGGCTACAGTGGGAAACCCTGTCTCAAAAAAAAAAAAACAAAAACAAGCAAACAAACAAAAAAACCCCAAACCAAACCAAACCAAAACAGAAAGAATGGAAGGAAAAGGAAAAAGGAAGGGAGGTGGGATGGTGTCAGGATCTTCAGTGTGGTTCTGATGCCTATGCTGCGCTGCCTTTACAAAGCAGAAGGCTGGGAGATCAGCAGGAAGCTTAGACTATTACATACACACTGTGAATCATGAAGAAAACAGAAGGTAGGGGATGCTGAAAATGTCTCTGTGCTTTGCCTGGAATTTCCCTGGCAAACCTCCACTGACACCTATTTTGAATCAGCCTTGATCCAGGTCCTCTCTGGTGCTAGCTTTAGAAGTAAGTTTAAATATCTTCTTTCTTAGTTTCCATTGCACGCAAAGGACAGAAGGAATGCTACACAAAGGTTAAAAATTAAAAGAGCATTGGGTCAGCTGAGAGTAGATGACATAAACAAGTCAGTACAACACAGAGAAGATAAATTAAGACTTTTGGCTATTTTTCAACTCATAATTTTCTTTCCTATGCAAAGTTAGAAATATGTATGGGTATGTACCCCCTCTGGCTTTCTCTGGGGCCAGCCTATAGTGTGAATTTGTGGACTCTTATTAATATTATTGAAGGAAGACCATGTTTTGTGCAGTTGTAAGAATAGCTGGAATTTAGAGACATGTGTATGCCCATAAATTGCTCTGAAGAGAGCGATGAGATAATCATTAAAACATGGAGGGCTCTCTTTGCTTCAAAACCAACTTCCTCCCTTACTGTTCCCTATGTCTTTATTTGAGATGATTTTAATTGATAATGTCACTTGACAATGTGTTTCATATACTGGAAGGAAAGTAGGGGAAGGAAAGGGGGCCCAAAGGAAGGAAAGGGGTGAAGAAAAGAACAGCAAAATTCCAAAACGTATCAGTGGAAGAAATTTTGGACTTCTCTAGAAGTTTTATTTTTCTTATATTGTAAGAGGCATGTGGAGCCTAGATAAATGAACTGATCTGTCTTAAGGAATACATATCCTGCGAAAAGAACAAACAAGTAATTCGTTCTATGAACGCTGAATGAAACCTCTAAAAATTTCTATGCCTTATGTCAATGACAGGGGGGACAGAAAAGCCAAAACAAAAAATAAAACAGAACAAAAAACAAAACATAACAAAAAAAATAAGTGAAGAGGTCCTGTATTAAAAGCAGGCGTACTTGAGAACCATATGATAAAATAGAGCTGAGTACAGTCTATAGTCAAAGAATGTTCTGGAAAGCTGCATTTTTCATTTAAATAGCAAAAGTCCACATGCAGCTACTTAACAATTTCAATGGTGATGTTACTGATAAAGACTCCCTTTTCCCACCATTTGTTGAAGAGAGGTTCTGATCTCTGATGTATTTTTGACATCTTTTCTATTTATCAATTAGATATAATTGTGTGGGTTTATACATAGGTCCTCTGTTCTGTCTATCTATATAGATCTATGTGTACATTTTTGTGCATATGCTGTTTTTTTATAACCATTGTTCTGCAACTAGCTTGAAATGAGGCAGGATGATGCCACCCACAGTATTTTCCCCCTCAGAATTGTTTTGATTGCCATCAGATAGGTCTTTGTTTTGTCTTGTTTTGTGTTTTGTTTTTTGTTTTTTGTTTTTGTTTTTACTTATGCCTGTGAAGAAAGGCATTTTGTATTTTGAACCCAGAACACATGAAATTCAGAAAATTCATGGCAAAGGGCCAGTGAGAGGGAACATGAATTTATAGAGAGTGGATTAAAGATTAGAGGTGAGGCAAAAGTAGAGAAGAACACCGGAAGCACAAAGATTGAAGCTGGTTGTGCCATGATGGGAGTGGGAAATGAGGGACAGGAGAAAGGTGTGAACAAAAATGAAGTGTGTGTGAACAAGCTACATGGCAACCTATGATTTCATAGCAAGTAAAACATATAATAAACAGGGACGGGAGAATACATGTGGCAGGAAAAAAATACATGGTGCAGGAAAGCTAGGAGTTAAAGGTTTTAGTAGGGATGAGGATAAGGGCAGGGTGGGCAAATGAAGGACAGAGCACAGGCTAGCCCAAACTGAAGATGAATGAAGAAGCCACATGAAACCAGACTAGTTTTTAAACAACTTAAAGCTTACAAACAAACAAACAAACAAACAAATCTAGGAGTTTGAACAAAGATATCCTATATGGATGGGCGGTACAGTTCCCACAAGACACAGGTTATTAAATGAAAATCACAGTGCCAGGCATAGGTTACCTCCCTAAAAATCATTGGTTGCCAACATCCCCAAATACTCAAAACAAGGTAGGATATTGCTGTCTCTTTTTGTGGCCCTTCATAACTGGATAGTAAGACCTTATTATGAAAGTCATTGCACACTATGGGTGAATGACAAAGAAATTAACCTTGAATTTACTGGGAAGCTCATTCCTCTCTCATTGTAATTACCAATGATAATTACAGAAATGTGGGTGAGGGGTTACTTATAGGGACAGAATTGACTTCAAAAGAGTTGCATCACCAAAGCCTAGCTAATTACTGGTAAAAATTTCACAAAAGTTGGGAACCTGGAGCACATTGCTCATGCCACAGGCAGCATATGTTGAAAGGTGTCCTTTCCCAAAAGTCGGTCTAAAGCTCTTCCTGGGAGCTTGGTTCGTTTCTTCTTCTTCCTGGCACCTGCTCTTGCCTCAGTGTGTTTCTGCAATGTTGTTTCATCTGAAAGTGACTCTTAACAGTTTGTAATCTTTATTCTCAGAGGAAAGGAAGCTACTCAGTCTGCTCAGTTTCAGTGACTTCCTAAAGGTATTTTGGGTGGTTTATCTTCTGTCCTAAGGATCTTCCCAGAAGGATGGAATGTTTCCATTTCCAAGGCAACAGCTACAAAATAGTCACTTTCCTTTGGAAGAAGAGGACAGCCTTGAGTAGCTTGCCGTTGTTGTTGAGTGGGAACCTTACATATGTGTGCATATAGACAGCACTGGATAGTAAGTCTTAGTGTACTTAAAAAAAAAAGGCATGAAGTTGAATGGAAGATGAGATATATGGGGGCTGGGAATTGTTGGTGGGGGAGGATCTGGAGGGAGGGAGAGAGTATGGATATGCTAAATATAAATTGTTCTACATGTATGAAAATTAAGAACAATACAAATAAACTATATTTTAGGTATTTAAAAAGACATTCATTTATCTTAGTAAAAGCAGAATGTGCTAATCAGCTTGTATTTGGCTAAGTAAGAACCCAGAATACAAAACACCCATGTCTGAAGGCAAGTTCTGCCTGATGCTCTTATACTCAGTACTCATCTGTGGGTAGTGGGTAACTCCCATTGTGTAAGAGCTAAGATGGATTATTTTGTTGTGTCTGAGAACAACTGATAGAAATGAATGGGTAAAAGTAGCTTGCAAATCAGGATGGAATCTTATGTAAGTGCTGTATGCAAGCATTAAATTTTCAGCAACTTCATAGCTTTCTTCCATAAGTTGAATTAGAAAATCTTTGAATCAAGACACCTATTAATGTGTAAATTTATTCCTAGGCATGCTGGAGATAGTTACATAGCACAAGTTAAATATACTCCTACACAAGAGTCTTTCTTTATTAGAATTGTGACAAAACAAAACAAAAAACCTTAAATTTTAAATAAACAAATAGCTCCTTTAGTATGATTATGTCCCAAATATTGTATAAAAAACTTGTAAAATATATCTACTATTTATCTGTCTGTGAGTCTTAAGCTCTATTTGCAAACATCTAACATTCTGCCCTTAAAAGAACCTCAAATTAATTCTGCACTGGAGTTCAGAACCATCAGAGCCTAAAGTAATAGACAGCCAAGAATTCTAGAAGATCTTTGTTTGATCCTCCCAAGAGTTTGAACCCTCGCTCTAAGTAATATTTGGAACTCTCTTCCCCAGAGAAAGCAAAGTAAGGATCTGGTTTCTGGGAAACCAGAAAATAATTTCTTCAAAATAAATGCATTGCCTTGAGTTAAGGGAATTTCTTTTTCTCCTCATATTTTATTTGTTCTTTGAAAAGAGTTGTACAATGTGTTTTGATACTGTTCACCTCCTCCCACCACTGATCGAGATCTACTTCTCTTCCCTACACATCCATTTTTGTGTTGTTTATTCCTGATTCTTCAAGTATAGTTTGTACTGTTCACATGCCCTTGGATGTGTGGACACTAGGTGCCAAACCTCACACCTTTAAAAAAACTGACTCCCCCTTTTCCAGCAGCCATCACTTGCCAATAGCCCCTTAGCTAGGGATGGGACCTCATGCTCACATCCTTTGTTCCAGGTGGAAGAGGGGAGGGGGAGAGGAAAAGGGGAACATGATCAGGTATTGGGATTGGGGAAAACTGGAGAGAATTCCTGAGGGTCGCAGAATGAATGGAACTATGCAACCTTGGGAAAGGGGTGGCCTTTAGAATGTACCAGAGACCTGGGAGGTGAGAGACTCTCAGGACTCAATGGGAGTGACCTTAAGTGAAATGCCCAACAGTAGAGAGGGGGAACTTGTAGAATCCACCTCAAGCAGAAAGACAGGGCATCAAGTAGAGGGATGAGATTGGCATCCCACAGTCAAAAACTCTGAACCAGAATTGTTTCTGTCTAAAAGAACTGCAGGGACAATTGGAGAAGAACCTGAGAGAAAGGAGGTCCAGTGACTGATACAATTTGGGATCCATCTCAAGGGGAGGTGCCAAGGCCTGACACTATTACTGATGCTATGGTGTGTTTACAGACAGGAGCCTAGCATGGCTTCCCTCTGAGAAGCCCAACAAACAGCTGACTGAGACATAAGGAGATACTTACACCCAATCAATGGACTGAAGTCAGGGACTGCTGTGGTTGAATTAGGGAAAGGCTGGAAAAAGCTGAGGAGGAAGGTGCTGGAAGACCAGCAGTCTCAACTAACCTGGACCCCTGAGATCTCTCAGACACTGGACCACCAACCAGGCAGCATACAGGAGATGGTCTCAGGTCCTTGACAAATATACAGCAGAGGACTGCTTGGTCTGGCCTCAGTGAAAGATGCGCCTATCCCTCAAGGAACTTGAGGCCCCATGGAGTGGG
Source organism: Montemys delectorum (assembly GCA_019843815.1). Lineage (NCBI taxonomy): Eukaryota > Metazoa > Chordata > Mammalia > Rodentia > Muridae > Montemys > Montemys delectorum. The sequence continues at coordinate 33,345 of JADRCD010219815.1, forward strand.
GAGGCCTGGCAGAGGGTGGAGATAATCCTCTTGGAGACAGGGGGAGGAGGAATGGAATGAAGAACTGTGGGAGGGAGAACCAGAAGCAGGGTAAGGACAAGACGGTAAAAACCTAAACGTAATAAAAAAAATAAAAGAACTTTTTTACTCTTTGAGAATTAGTTTTATATTTACATCATTCTGCCCCGCTCTATCCTCCTTCCAAATTCTCCCACAAACTCCCCCAACTCCCCCTTCTCTCTCTCTCTCTCTCTCTCTCTCTCTCTCTCTCTCTCTCTCTCTCTCTCACACACACACACACACACACACACACACACACACACACACACAGAGTCTGTGGTGTTCATTTAATGCTTATATCTATGTATGTTTAGCGCTGACCTGTGATGAAGGGGATAGATATACATAGCCCCACAGGTAGTGGGAGAGGAGCACTGAGCATTGTATTGGCTTCCTGCACTTTGCTGCTCTTCACTGACAGCAGGCATGTATTGATTCACCTTATATAACAGTCGTTGAGCTCAACTTGTGATAATGCTGCCATTGAGAGAAACTCACCAATGAACTGCTTGTGAGGTTCTTGTGGTAGCTTGGTGCTTCCATGCCTCAGGCCTGTCTGTTCCTTGCCTGCCGGTTCCTTCCAGATTGAACTAAAACTGCAGGTTCAGTGTATGGTATATGCTTGCCTAGAAGACTGGTCTGCAGCTGTTGAATCTTATTTGGTGTTTGCTAAGGGACTGAACTGCGGAGAAAGATCGAGATTGTCCCCAAAAGAACTGTTGCTGACTAGGTACACTTCCCGCATATCCTAATAACTTTTCTCTTCCACTGCCTCTGCTGGGTGGTACACTAGAATAGAGGTTGAACCCTTATTAAAAGTAGGTTGCAAAATAATGTATGGCTACGGGGCACGACTGCTGATTGGTTTTCTTCCTTGGTAGCGTGAAAACTCCTTCTGGTACACCATGAAAACCAGTCCTCAGGGAAAAGGCTTCTCAATCAATTTCAACTTGTTCCTGTATGTTTTTCATCGAAAATTTATGGATTTTGAATGATAAGGTCCTATCATCAATTTCAGGAAGCAAGTGAGCACAAGAGCAATCGCCTGTATCGTTTTAAGGGTCTCTTGAACTTCTTTGAAAAACACAGAGAGAAGTTTCTCATGCCTGGCATTACATTGTTTGTTAGCAAGTTAGATTTTGGGGAGAGTATTGTCAGCCAAATTTTTTAGAGGAGTGCTGTTATCCCAAATGCTATAACTTCATTACACACACACACACACACACACACACACACACACACACACACATTTGCATACACTCACATTTAACTATAAAATAATGTTTATATATTAAGGAGACACAAAATAATACAATTTCCTATAGCTTTTTCAAGCATCCTTACTGTTATTTATTTTTCCTGCCTCTCTTACCCTATGTCACCCGCCCTTCCTCCTTCCCCAGTAAGTAGCCACCCTTCCCTTGTTTAACCCATTTCTACCTTCACAACAACTGTGCCTTACCATTCTTCTCCCCAGAGCTCTTTCTCTATTCCATGCTTTCTTTTACTTTTCTGGTATCTATAATTACTCCTGGTGATTTCACACCTGAAGATTAAAAGCTGGTATTCACAAATAAGAGAGTGTTTGCCTTTTTGCATTTGGGTTAAGTCATTCTATTTTCTACTTCCATTCATTTACCTGCAAAGGTCATGATTTCCTTTTTATTTACAGATGAATAGTACTCATTTTATATATGTACACATTTTCATTATTCATTTATCTGTTAAAGGACATTTAGGTGGTTTCCATTTCCCAGTTGTTCAAAGTTAAACAATAATGAATGTGGCTAAGCAAATATCTATAGAGTAGGATGTTGACTCTTTCAGGTATATGCCAAGGAGTGGTATAGCTGAGTCACAATGTAGATCTATTTCGACTTTTAAGAATTCTTCACAGTAGTTCCACCAGTTTGCAATCTTACCAACAGTAAATGAGGCTTGTTCTTTCACTGTATTTTCAGCAGTTTTCGGATAGATTTATAAATTCATCAAACCTGCAACAGTTAGTCCAAGAAGAGATCAGTGATTTAACTAGCCATCAATGATTTAAACAGCCATAACAGTAAGGAGATTGAAAAAGTAATAAAAAGCTTTCTAATTGAAAAAAAAGGCCCATGCGGATTCTCAGCACAATTCTACCAGATTTTCAAAAAAAATTATAACTGACATTTCTTAAATTATCAAAAACTTATAAACAAAAAGTGCATTTTCAAACTTTTTCTATGAAGCCAATTTTACTCTAATAATAAAACCAGGTAAAGAAATAAACATAAAAAGAAACAAGAAGAAAAACAGGCCAATATCACTCATGAGAACAGATGCAAAAAACCCTCTATGAAATGACTGCAGTCTGAATATAGATATATATCAAGATTATCCACCAAAAAAGTGTTGGCCTTATCACCCACAGTGGTTCAGGGATAGCTTAACATACACAAATATACACATGCAATAAACCACATAAATCAATGGTTTTCAACCTGTGGTTCATGACCCCTTTGGGAATACAAGGGCCCTTTCATGGAGGTTACCTATGACCATTGTAAAAACACAGTTGTTGACACTGTGATTCCTAACAGTAGCAAAATTCCAGTTATGAAGTAGCAATGAAAATAATTTTATGGTTGGGAAGATCATCACAACATGAAGAACTATAGTAAAGGGTCAAAGCATTAGGAAGGTTGAGAACCGCTGACATAAATGGACTTAAAGGCAAACATTACACGATCATCTCAATAGAGGAAAACAGAAACTTAGATGAAATCCAACAAGCCTTAAATACGAAATCCTTAGATACAACTTGAGTACTAGAAATATACCATAACACAATAAAATCTATATATGAGAAACCATCAGCCAACATCATCCTAGCTGGCAGAAACTTGAAGCAAGCCCACGGAAATCAAGGCAAAGACAGGGCTGCCTACTTCCCCCATTCCTTTTCAACACTGTGCTCAAAGCAATAGCTGAAACAATAAGGAAATGAATTAGACAAACAGGAAATGAGAAGCCAAAGTATCCCCATTTGTAGATGATATAATACTATACATAACAGATTCCAAGATTTCTACCAAAAAGAAAAATCCCCACACAACAACAACAACAACCTCTAGAAATGATCAACAATTTCAGAAATGTGTGAGGATACAGAATCAATTACAAAGTAAATCAATAGCTTTTCTATACACCCAAAACAACTCTTCAGAGAAAGATATCATGGCCATACTCCTATTCATAATATCTTCAAATAAAATGAAATATCTAGGATTAAACCTAATTAAAGACATAAAGTGTAATGAAAACATTAAGGCTGTGAAGAAGTAACTATAGATTCTAGAAAATAGAAAGATCTCTCATTCTCATGTTGGTATAAATATTGTAAAAATTATCATTCTGCCAAAGGCCATTTACAAATTCAATGCAATGTGAAATCTAAATTCTCTTCTCATTCTTTAGATAAATAGGAAAAAGTATCCAAAATTTCATGCAGAATCACAAAAGACCTGGGTCACCAAAACAATACTAAGCTTATTAGCTTGAGCGGTTATCATTAGATCTCAAAATATAGTACAGAGCCATAGTAATAAAACAGTAAGGTACTGCACAAAACAGATATGTAGATCAGTGGAACAAAAATAAAGACCCAAGCATGAATAAATGTAATGGCCACGATTTAATATTTGACAACGATGTCAAAACATACAAAGGAGAAAAGAAAGTGTCTTCAACGAATAATGTAGGGAAAACTGGATATTCACATACAGAAAAATTGAATTAGACCTATATCTATCAATTTGCACAAAAACTATCTCCAAATGTACCAAAGGCTATAAGAGAGCCAGAAACCCTGAAACTATTAGAAAAATACTTAGGCATTAAGTTATATGATATAGGTGTAGTAAGGAATTTCTGAATATGCTTCCATTTGTCCAATAACTAAGGTCAACAATTGACAAACAGGGTCTCATAAAACTGTTGACACACTGTACAGCAAAGGAAGCAAGAAGGAGGAAGCCCACAAAGTGGGAGAGAATCTTTGCTGGTTTTATAGCTAACAGGGGATTAATATCCAAAAAAATATAAAGACTCATAAAATAAACACTCTGGAAAGCAAGCAACCCAATTTTAAAAATGCCGTGATTCTCAATGGAAAGTTCTCTAAGGAGGAAATAAAAGTACCTAAGAAATGTCTTAAAACGAACCCTAGGTCTTTAATGGTGAGGGAAATAGAAACTAACACTATATTGTGATTTCATCTGACTCCAGTCAGAATGGCTAAGATCACGAGGCAAGAAGATGGTTAAGAGCCAAGAAATAAGAAGTCTGTTGTGAGAGTGTGTCCTCTAGAAGTAACAGAGATGCTATACTTATGGTACTTCATCATTGTAGTGACAAAACAGGATTTGAACAGTGGGCCACACTGATACCCAAGCTAGTGTGGAAGGAGAAAATCTCACAGGGCTTTATGCCTAGGCAATTCTAATCAACTAACAACTTCTGATAGAAGGAAAGATACTCACATTATTCAATTCTACCTTTTTTTTTTTTTTTTGGCCTTTTTCAAGACAGGGTTTCTCTGTGTAGCCCTGGCTGTCCTGGAACTCACTCTGTAGACCAGGTTGTCCTCGAACTCAGAAATCTGCCTGCCTCTGCCTCCCAAGTGCTGGGATTAAAGGTGTGCGTCACTACCATCCAGCGATTCATTGATTCTTTATATTGCTTTAGTTCTTCCTATTTCATTCATTTTTGCTCTGAATTTTTTATTTTCTCTTTTCATGTACTGGATTAGGTTTTGGTTTGTTCTTGTGTTTCCAAATTTTCAAGCGGTATCATTAAGTCATGTGTGTGTGTGTGTGTGTGTGTGTGTGTGGAGGGGGGGAGTTGTGTGTGTACATGAGCACTTGTGTGTATGTGCGTTTATATAATTTTCAATGTAGGGGGCTATGAGCTATATTTACTCAGGAATGTTTTTAATGTGTTTCAGAGGCTTTTCTGTTTTCATTTAATTTTAGGAATTTTTTTAAACTATGTGTCATGACTGATATGATGTTTGAGCTCTCTCTACAAGTTTGTGTAATTTCTAGTAGTTCACTTGCTGTTGACTTTAATTTTATTGTACTGTTCTCAGGTAGAATGCAGAGTTATTTCAGAGTAACTAGCTTCATAGCACAAATTAGGTAGTGTTCCTTCTGTTTCTATTTTGAGGAATAGCTTGAGAAGTATTGGTATTAGGTCTTCTTCAGAGGTCTGATAGAGTTCTGCACTAAGTCCAGCTGGCAATGAGAGGTTTTTGGTTGGAAGACTTTAAATGACTGCTTCTATTTCCTTAGGTATTATAGAACAGTTTTGATAGTTTATCTGGTCCTGATTTAACTTTAGTACCTTGTATCTATCTAGAAAATCCTTTATTTCATGTAGTTTCTCCAGTTTATTGAGTATAGGCTTTTGTAGTAGGATTTGATGTTTTTTTTTTTTTAATTTCCTCAGTTTCTGTGGTTATCTACCTTTTCTTTTCTGATTTTGTTAATTTGGATATTGTCTGTGTCCTTTAGTTCATTTGGCTAAGGGTTTACCTATCTTGTTCATTTTCTCAAAGAACCAGCTCCTGGTTTTTTTTATTCTTTGTGTAGTTCTTTTTGTTTCTAATTCATTGATTTTAGCCCTGAGTTTGGTTATTTTCTTCCATTTACTCCTCTTTGATATATTTGCTTCTTTTTGTTCTAGAGCTTTCGGATATGCCATTAAGTTGCTAGTGTAGGATCTTTCCAGCTTCTTTATGAAGGCACCCAGTGTTATGAATTTCCTTTTAGCTCTGCTTTCATTGTGTCACATAAGGTTGGGAATGCTGTGGCTTAATTTTCATTAAATTCTAAAAAGTCTTTAATTTCTTTCCTTATTTCTTCCCTGACCAAGTTACCATTTAGTTGAGAGTTGTTCAGCTTCCATGAGTATGTGGGCTTTCTGTTTTTGTTGTTATTGAAGACCAGCCTTAGTCCATGGATGTCTGATAGAATGCATGGGATTATTTCAATCTTTTTGTATATGTTGAGACTTTGTTTTGTGTCCAATTATATGATCAGTTTTGGGGAAGATACCATGAGGTGCTGAGAAGAAGGTATATTCTTTTGTTTTGTAGTGAAATGTTCTTTAGATATCTTTTAAATTCATTTGGCTCATATCTTCTCTTAGTTTCACTATGTCTCTGTTAATTTTCTGTTTCCATGATCTGTCCATTGGTGAAAATAGGGTGTTGAAGTTTCCCACTATTATTGCATGAGGTTCAATGTGTTTTGAATTTTAGTAACCTTTCTTTTACAAATGTGGGTTCTCTTGCATTTGGGGCTTAGATGTTCAGAACTGAGAGTTCATCTTGGTGGATTTTTCCATTGAGTATGAAGTGTCCTTTCCCATCTTTTTTAATAACTTGGTTGAAAATCTATTTTATTGGATATTAGAATGGATACTCCAGCTTGTTTCTTGGAACCAATTACTTGGAATTTTTTTCCAGCCTTTTATTCTGAAGTACTGTCTGTCTTTGTTACTGAGGTGTACTTCCTGTATGCAGGAAAATACTGGACTCTGTCCTTGAATGTGTGATAGGTTTCCTGTAGGCAATAGTCATGGAGATTTGTTTTTTATTTATATAATATGAATATTTTCATTAAGAGAGTTGAGGCCATTAATACTTGAAGCTGTCATTGAAAATTATGTGATGCTTATCTATTTTTTGTTGTTGTTTTGCTATTTGTACTCTTTGTCTTATCACATATTTCAATAACTATACCTTCGTTTCTTTTCTTTCTAATGTCCACTGGCTAAGGTTATTCCTCTATTCAGTCTGAAGTATTGCTTCCAGTGTTTCTTTTAAATGGATATGAATTCTTTTAGCTTATTTTTTTGAGTTATGATAGCTTTTCTGGTTATGACAGTGTTATTGTTTGTATACTCTCAGCCCAGGGAGTGGCATGATTAGAAAGTGTGGCTCCTTTTTAGAAGGTGGTCACTGTGGGTGTGGGCTTTAAGACCCTCAACTAGCTGCCTAGAAGCTAGTCTTCCATTAGCAGCCTTCAGATGGTTGTACAACTCTCAGCTCCTCCTGTACCATGCTTGCCTGGATGCTTCCATGTTCCAGCCTTGATGATACTGGAATAAACCTGTAAGCAGCCCCAATTAAATGTTGTCTTTTATAAGACTTACCTTAGTAATGATGTCTGTTCACAGCAGTAAAGCCCTAACTAAGATAGGTAGTATGGGTTAGTATTCACAGCTTTTCAAAACTTGAAGTATATTATTCTGGACTCTTCTGGCCTTTATAATTTCTATTGAGAAATCTGCTGTTATTCTCATAAATTTTTCTGTAAATGTGACTTGTGATTTTTCTCTTTTACTTTAAATATTCTCTTTTTTTCTACAGGTTTAATGATTTAACTAAAAATATGTCTTAGGGAGCTTCCTTTCTGGTCTCATATGTTTGGTGTTTTTGCTTTTTATTTCTGTATGGGTATGCGTTTCCTTAACTTGAGGAAGTTTTCTTGATAATCTCGTCTGTACCATTTACCCATCATTTTTCTCTTTCAACTGTCTATAATCAAAGATTTGTCCATTTGTAGTATTCCATAGTTCTTTTACTTAATTTTTCTATTCATATTTTTGAGTGTCTCTACTTCTGTACTTTAAGTATTGATATTCTATATTCTTCTTCTTTTCTACTCAAAGATGTTTTTCTGTATTTTTAATTGAGTTATTGGGTTTTTGGATTTAATCTTCATTTCAGAGATAAAATGAACTCAGCTTGAACTGTCTTCAATATTTCTAACTCATTCCTAAATTCAGTTTCCAAATCTTGAATTGTCTTCATTATTTCATTCAGCCACATATTTCTGTTTTCTTAGAGGAGATTCAGGCATCTGGACCCTCAGAGAATGAACTATCTATCAAGCAAAGAGGAAACATGGACTGGACCTAGGCCCCTGTACATAGGTAGCGAGTATATAGTTTGGTCTTCATTCGGGTCCCTTAACAACTAGAGTGTGGACTGCCCTGAATCTTTTGCCTGCCTGGCTACAGTTCCCATTTCCTCTAACTTGGCCACTTTATCTGGCCTTAATGGGACAGAATGTTCCTAGTACTGCAGTTACTTGTGCTGGGGAGGGGAGGAGGGAGGTGTAGTATGTGAGAGGATGAGGAAGGAAGAATGGGGGGAGGATCTACATGAAGGGGTATTTGGAGGAGGGGAGCTGATATTAGGATGTAAAATAAATAAATAAATAGATAAACAAATAAAAATAATATATTTAAAATAAAAAAATCTAGGCATTTATTTGTATCCTTTTTAAGTTAATTAAGCTATTTTCTCAAGTTATCTTTAGAATATTCAAATTCTTTGATAAATTTCATGAATATTCTTTTTTTGGTTTGGTTGGTTTTTTTTTTTTGTTTCTTTGTTTTTTGTTTTGTTTTTCAAGACAGGGTTTCTCTGTATAGCCCTGGCTGTCCTGGAACTCACTCTGTAGACCAGGCTGGCCTCGAA
>JADRCD010219816.1:2552-20382 GCA_019843815.1 Montemys delectorum
GGAGAGAGAGAGAGAGAGAGGGGGGGGGGGGGAGGTGTGCACATCTGCCAGAGTGCACATAGGGGTAGAATGGGGTCTCTCATTGTACCTAGAGGTAGGCCAAGGCGTGCTAGCATACAAGCAATCATGCTGTCTTCACCCACTCACTCAGAGGATGCTAGATTTACCCAGGCATCTGGCTTTTTACATGTGTGCTCAGGATTTGAACTCAGGTCTTTATGCTTGCATGGCCAACACTCTTTTCCACTGAGCCATCTCCCCAACACTCTCTTCGTCCTTCTTAGGAGGCAACAAGTCTAGAGCATACAACAAGTGCTTAATAAGTGTGAGATGCCATGGTCAGCATTGCTTATGTCGGGATTATTTGGGCAGATTTCTAGAAAGGACCTTGGAGCCCATGTCAGATACCCCAGTGAGAGAAAAAGAAGAGGGGAAGGGAAAATGTAAGGGGGCCAGGAAGAACCCATCAGACATAATGAGACCTAGGTAGGGAAAACCTATGAACAGCACAGGTACAAGGGGCTCTCGTTTCCCCTGGACCACAGCCACCTGGGTGCAACATGGAGCAGCCAGCTGGGAGGAGGGTCTGGACTAGGAGGGCTCAGCTGGAATGCACACATTCATCTCTGGGCCTGCAGGGCCTGCACTGGTTTTGAAAATCTAGCTGGCTGTGGTTGTGGAGGACTGGAGAGGTGTAAGGAATTTCAATTTCCTTCACCAAATGGCAAGCTTGTGAAAAACTCCTTTCTCTCCAACATTATCACATACTAAAAATGAAAAGCCAGCCACTCAGCTTTCAAGAAGAGAAAACTAGGTGGGCTGCCTAGTTCACAGTGAGAGGAGGATTCAGAATCAAGACTTCTGAAAATCTCACAGCACATTCTGTATGAAGACAAGGCCGGTTTGGAGTTTGTCTGTTTTAAACAAAAAAGAGAGAATAGAGAAAAGCAGCCCCCTATATAATAACTACAATTGTATATTTCAACTCCATTTGATAGCTGAATCCCAAATCCATTTGTGTCAGTGAACAGAAGTTAGGCAATACTTTTTTTTTCTTTTTCTTTCTTTTAGTTTTTAAATCACCATACAAGTACTAAAAACCATTATGCATTTCTAAACAGGGGAATTTTAAAACTCCTTATCACAAAATATGTTCTTTGAGATAACTGCATATCTCAGAAATGGCGGCAATAACAGATAAGAGAACAGGAGAAGGTGCTAAAGTGGAGAGGATTGAAAGACACAGTAACACTCCTGGTTTATGGCCGGCAGATCAAAATCTGGCATAATCAGCGTAGCCGGGCCCCAGAGTTTAGAGACGTGGAAGTTAGCTATTCCTGGCCAGGCCACCAAGTAGTTGTGTCCTTAGACAAGACGGGTCACCTTTCTAAATCTCTTCCACATTAAAAGAGGAAATAGTTGTTTTCCGAGAGTCTTTTCTTATATAGCCCCCCAGCCCCTCTCCCAATGGCCACTACATAGGGGCCTTCCAGTGGCCCGGCAAGAACTGGCCACTCAGGCTAGAACAGACATGAAACTGGCCTAAAAATTACATTCTGTTTTACAATCTCAAAACATTACTCAGCAATCCTGTACTACTGCTCTCCCAGAGTCAATTCTCCTTATACAACCTGATGGAGTCGATGGAAGGGGGGAAATGGTCCTTTGCATCTGTACTGCTAAGGCTAAGGTCAAGTTAACTTGGTCTAGACACGGCTAAGCCTCTCCTTGATAAAAAGGATCCGCCCTACCAGGGCGCGAGATGATGTCTCTGGATGAATTAAACAGCAGAAAACCAGATACCAGCGAGTTTCTTTTTTCTTTTTCTTTTTTTCCCTCGCTCTCGTTTAAACTTACTGTTGCTCTCATAAAAAGCATCAGGTTCCAAAATGGTACAAGCGGAAGAAGACACAAGGCACTTCTCAGCTCCCAAGGGGAATTACCACCCCCCAACCCCGGCTTCTTTTGCTTTTAAGTGGTCTGGGGCCTGCCTGGCAGAGCCATGTCCAGGCCGGGACCCGCGCCGAGAGGAACTTTCCTCCGCTGCGCCCGAGACAATGCGGCGGCCAATGCCCGCGCCTCCCGGCCGCGCGGAGAGAGAGAGAGCGAGAGAGCGCCCCCGGAGAACCGGGAAAAGTGCTGGGGAGGAGAAGGAAAGCGCCCCAGAGGGCCGGGAGAGCGCCGGAGAGGAGAAGGAGAGAGCCCCGATGGGAGGGGAGAGTGCCCAGGAGAACAGAGAAAGCGCCCCAACGGACTCGGAGAGCTCCCCGGAGGCTGCCCTGGCCTCCTCCCGGAGCGGGAAGCCTTGCGCCCCGGGCGCACGCCCCCAACCGGAGTCGCCTCCGCCGAGCAGGGGAACGCGCGCTCCGGCGCTGCGTCTGCGGAGTCCCCGGGCCGCCCAGCCAACCCCTGCAGAGCCGGCCGCGCGCCCCGCACGCCCCCGGCTGGTGCTCTGCAGGCGGACGGGGACACCCGGAGCCCACCGGGGTGTGCGGGTGGCCGTGCAGCGCCCCGCCGCGCCTCTTCCCGCCGCCCCGCCGCCTCGCCACTCACCGGGACCGGGCGGGCCGCTGGGCATTATTCCATCGCGGACGCGGCGAGGCCGGGCGAGGCGCGGGAGCCGAGCGCGGCGCAGGAAGGGGCGGGCGACCATGTGCCGAGGGGGGGGAGGAGGAGGCCGGCGACGCGGAGCCGCTCTCTCGAGCCCGCTCGGCGGCGGCGGCGGCGGCGGCGGCAGCGGGCGCGGGCTGCAGGAAATCCAAACACTTCGGCAGGAAATCGGAATCCTGACTAAGCACTCCCGGCCCGCGGCTGCCCCGCGCCGGGGGCTCCCGCCGCACTTAACCCTTGGCCCGCCGGCATACTTGAGAGTGCAGGAGGAGATGCACGGGTTGAGCCTCCTTCTTGGCCACAGAAGGCAGAGGTGGGGCTTATCAGCAGAAGAACCTTGGCCTTGAAGTGGGGCTTGCTCAAGCTGGGACACCAAAAGACTGTGGCCTCTCTCCCATCCTGCCCTGACTTCTAGGCTACTTTCGCCTGTTCCTTTCAGTCGATTTCTATCTTTTTACCCAGTACCTGGAGGCAAAACCTTTTGGGTCAGGATAGCACAGGGATGATCTGGCTAACATTCGTGCCTTCCACGAATGAACCCTGGTTGGAAAATGTCCTTTTCCTCTTTCCTGCAAGTGATACTTCCTTGAGGCTCAGTTTCTCAAACAAGAAAGGAGTGTTCATAGACATAATTTGAAAACAAGATGCTTAGACTAGCATGTTGGAGACATCAGTGATATCTGTGCTTGGGTACTACTGCAATCTAGAAAGGTCGGAGAAAGGAGGCTTCTAACTTGTGGTGTGTGTGTGGTGTGTGTGTGTGTGTGTGTGTGTGTGTGTGTGTGTTGGGGGAGGGGTGTTCTGCTTGTTTGTGTGGCCCTATACAGCTCGAGGGCAGGTCTGGCCCGAGGGTGTCAGTTTCTCCCTCTCCCTCCTGATTGTTTTTCTTTGAGTCTTCCAGAAACTGCTGTCTGAGGAAGAAAATGTCAGCCTCTGCGCAGACCCCCTCTCTGATGAAATTAGAAGCTCACCCGGCCTCACAAGATTTGAGATTTCGTGGCCTCACAAGATTTGAGATTTCGTTCTTAACCTAAGGGTGGGAGACTTGGGGGGAGGGCGTGTTCATAAGCCTTGAGATGTTCCAGGAGGTTTCGGAGAACCAGCCCGGGGGAATCTGGGCGGCCATTGGGAATGATTCATTGTGGTTTCCCGAGGAAATGCCACATTTTACCTGGAGGCTGCCTTTCGGTGGTTTTGCTTGAGGGGTTTCAGATTCCTCTGACTCCCAGACTTAGAGGAAGGACCACGTGCGCCTAAGTGAGAACTGAAATGAACATGCTGGGAACTGAAACTTGGGTACCAGCTTGTCTCCAAAGGACGAAGAGACCTGTGCTTGGCTCCCAAAGCCATATCTTTTTCTCCAACACTTCTGTGGTTTCAGGTCACAGGAAAAGCTCCAAGCGGGCACCAGGAGCCCAGGATGCCTGCCCCTCACAGCTACGATCCTTTTGGAAAGAACCTTTACCCAACTGAGGTTGGCAGATAAATCACAGAGCAGAAGTTGAGCCCTCACAGTTCACCATTTGATCCACTGTGTCTGACCTCCACATCCTCACCAGCCTCACCTCTCCCAGCTTCCCATCCCTGGTCCTATTGCTTTATGAAGCTATGGCTCCTGTCTCTATTTTATCTTTCTGGATGCTTGCTTATCATTTCCCCATGGCAAAGCTGTGTCACAGCAGACTTCTTGACAGTCTTTTATTCCCACTCCCAGGGCCAAGAACCATACTAGCATATGGGAGGCCCTCAGTCAGCACATGTTGGATGTAAGGGGCAAAGACTAGAGATCCAAATCTATCTGTCATCCAAGCATGCCAATTCACTCTCTCCCTCAGCTCCCTGAATCCTTCACTCAGAGACTTGAAGTGGATTGTTCAGTGTAATGGAAGAAGTGCCAATGGGCTCTACTAATGGTCCTGGGAATTGAACGCTGTGAATAATTAGGACTGTCAGTTGAGGTAACTGTAGTCTCATTGGCACATCATCAGGTAATTATTCCCTCCTCTGTGCTTCCCCAGCATCTCTTCATTAAAGGTCTTACATATTGGGCCAGGGCATGGTGGTACATGCCTATAATCCCAGCACTTGGAAGGATGGGGAGTTCAAGGTCGATTTTAGATACATAGGGGATTTGAACCACACCTAAGATGCTTAAGACCCAGTCTCAAAAACCAAAAGACTACTGGTTGCATTAGATGTCCTATTAAGTGGCAAGCCTTCCTGCAGTGAAATGAAGGGAAGGGTCCACATTAATGACCATTGTCTCTAAGCAAGGTCTTGGGACCAAGGTGAATTTAATCTGTTTAGCATTGGTCAGTGGGCCCAATAGTTTCCAGGCACAGCAAGAAATTACCATTGAGAAATCTGAGAGGCAAAGTCTCATCAGGGTCATGCCATGGGACTGTAAAGAGCATGGGTTGGGGTAGGGGTACAAAGAAGTTGAGTTAACACTTCCAGGAAGTAGGGGAAGCTCTTAAAGTAAGCAGAATAATGAGTGCATGTCTAGGTGACAGCTGGCTCTAGTAACCTGGGCTCACTTCTAATGACATCTGCAGCTGCAAGATGGTGCCCTCTGTCCCCCTCCAGTATACATCTCTTTACTTGGAGTTCCTCTAGGGTAGCAGGATCTTGCCCCACCTGGTAACCCTATAACCCTAGGACAATTCCCCAGCCCAAAAGGGGATAAAGTCCTCTGTTCTCTAGTGGGGAGGAGGGCAGGTACAAAATGATCTCAAGATTGTTCTCAGAGGAACATCATGGGATTGAGTCCAGAGGCCTCCAGCAGTAACTGCATTAACCCATTCTTTCACTATTCACCCCCCTTTCTCCCCCGTCCTTTCTTCTTCCTGGGTTCACTTCCCAGATGAAGTAACTGCACCTAATTCCTGGCCTTCCAGTTTGCTTCAGGGACAACTCAATTCAGAACAGCATTTTATCTATGCATTCATGGATACTGACTGCCTGGGCACTCCCTGCGTGCCTGAGCCAAGACAACATGAACAGGCCTCTTGGTTGGGAAATACTGGAAGGCTCTGCATCCTTAGAAGAAAGGTGCATGTTCAGTAACAGAAACCAAGAAGACTAAAACACTTTTGCACTGTTTTGTAGTTAAGGAAACTGAGGCACCTGAATATTGAGTGACTTGCCTGAGGCCAAACAGTTAGTGAGTGAAGGAGCTGTAGACTCCAGACTCCTTGCTACCCATAATGCCTTTCCTGGTGTTTGAAGCCATGGGTACCAGCTGTAGCTGAATATATCCTTAAACAGCAGGAAGAGGAAAGCAGGAAAGAGCCAGGGGGTCAAGGGAAGAAATTACTCCCAAAGAGAGGGGATGGCCAACAGTCATTGATACCCCAGAAAATCCAGTCCAGTGAGGATTAAAAGGTATCTATTGCATTGGACAGTTACAAAGCTACTGACTTTTACCGGGTCTGTGTGGATGGAGCAAAGGGATTGGAAGCCAGATTGCAGTGGGTTGAGGAATGAGTGGGAGCCTGCAAGTGTAGACAACTCTTTTGAGAAATGTGGCTGTCTAGCACGTGGGAGGCAAGGGTGGAGGCTTCTCAAAGATGGCCAGGCATGCCAGCATCTGTGGGTGACGGGAAGGTTCCTTTGGAGCAGTTGTAGTTACAGGGGCAGAACTGGGGGCCCCATGGAGGAGAGTGAGATGGAGCAGGCTCTGAACTATTGGAGAGCCACTCTGTCCACTGGAGGGGAAGGCCTGCTGGTAATATCCAGGGCATCATGAATTTATCCTATATTCATAGACTAGGAATTAGGTGGGTCTCTAAAGTTCCCCTAGTTGAAGTGCTTTTGAAATATATGATCTGGACAATCAAATGAAGTTGATACAAAATGCCTTCGACCTCATGACCAAAACAGAATCAGAAGCTATTTTGGCTCCAGGTATGTTAGTGAATCAGGAGCAGTGAGGCTGAGCGAAGAGTTAGGAGACAGCTGGCTGATGGGGGTGCAGGGTACATAGGAGGGACAATGGTGCTCACCTGTGAGGAGGAGGAGGAGGGGGTATTTTTAACCATCATAAAGAGCTAGGAGAAGGTTCTGAGGAGGAAGATAATGAGTTCCTGTTTGTGCTTAGCGCAGAGAAGGCAGTGTGGGTGTGGGTAAGAGTCTCAGGCTTTGCAGGGCTGGGGTATGGGCCAGGCTTGAGGGCGGAGGAAGGGGGAGGTAGAAGAGCCTGCACAGTTGGTAAGAGGGGGAGTTGACACCTAAAAAGGCAATGCCCTATGCCAGCTCCTCACTGTCTTGCTTTGCTTGGGTTTCTCCAGTGCCGGGTTTCGTTCTCAGAGCAGTTGGTATAATAAGTTCGTACCTTATGATAAGGGGCTTCGTCCACACTGTAGGACGTTGAACAACATTCCTGGCCGCAGTCCACTGGATGTCAGCAGCAAAACCTAGTCGGAAGGACCAAAGCTATCACAAGACATTGTCCAATGTCTCCTGGCAGCAAAATTACCTCCCAGTCAGAAGCTCTATTCTTTCAACTTTTTCTCATCCTCAGCTAATCATAAAATTATTAGAAAGAGACTACTCTGGGGGCTGGGGAGATGGCTCAGTCAGCAAAGTACGTCCTGCCGAAACATAAGGACCCTGAGTTCAATTCCTAACACCCATGTAAAAGCCTTCCTTGTCATCCAAGAGTCAGGGAGCCAGACACAGGAGGACCTCTGGGTCTGCTGGCCAGTGACCTAGCATAACTGGTGACCTCCAGGCTCAAGGAGAGAATGTATATTAATAATAATTAATAATAGCAGAGAAAGAGATTGAGAACGCTATTTGATGTCAATCTCTGGCTTACACACACACACACACACACACACACACACACACACGGGGTGGGGGATGGGCATGGTACTACGTGTCTATACTCCTATTACTCTATAGGCTGAGGCAGGAAGAGTATAGGTTTGAAGCCAACTTGAGCTACATAGGGAGACTTTATCTTAGACAAAACAACACAAAACAGATGTGGTAGCACATGACTATACTCCAAGTACTTCAGAGGTGAAGACAGACAGGAGTTACAAACATCACCCTGGCTACATGTGGAGTTCTAGCCTGGGCTACTTGAGATCTGCCTCCCCCTAATTCCAAAAAAAAAAAAAAAAAAAGGAATTTTTGGATAGAACCATTTGTTTCCAGTTCGAATCCTCTGTCTTTATTGACCTTTCAAGACTTTATTCCCTTCTCTGGGCTTAAATAGTTTATAGTTTTGTTTTTATCTGTGAAATGAAGTTTTTGAGAATGAAATTAACAATTCATGTAAGTACTGGGTTCAGCCAGGGTGATGGTTGTCAGTCATCAATTGCCACTTTTTTTTTTTTTCGAGACAGGGTTTCTCTGTGTAGCCCTGGCTGTCCTGGAACTCACTCTGTAGACCAGGCTGGCCTCAAACTCAGAAATCCGCCTGCCTCTGCCTCCCAAGTGCAGGGATTAAAGGCGTGCACCACCACCGCCTGGCTCAATTCCCACTTTTAGTAGTATTTAGGCTTTGATGTTACATCCAGTAACCATTTTTAAATTGGGGCCTGTAGATATTGACCCCACAAACATAGTAAAGACAAGAGGACATCCTGGAGGTGGTGGACATTTTCACATAAACTGCAAAAAGGGGAGCAAGAGATTGGAGCCAGAATCCTAAGGAACATTTACCAAGCAGGTAGAGGTAGAGTCCACAGTGGAACTTGAGTGATTAGAAATATGGATGAAGTAGGTCTAAATGTGAGCAAATTTTTCTTCCAGACAAGGTAAAAAAGCACCCCTGGCCTTTGGGAAATATGTGTGAAGCATGTCAAATGATTGTCACCCATGGGATCCCATCCCCACTGATAAAGGAACGAGGTGTCACTTTTAGGAAGAATCTGTATTTATTGTATTAACAATCCTTTAACGTTCTCAACACTATAACAAAGCTATAATGTAGGGGCTATTTGCCATCCCCACTTACATGTAGAAACTAAAGTGTTATACAAAGGGAAGGTGAGTTTATGAGGCAGGTCTGGAGGGGCGCCAGAGCCTTGGTTTCTTTTCTTGCTGCCATGATAAGAATGGAAGTTCATTTTAGCTCAGAATTCAGGGTATATCATTACAGTGGGGGAGTCAAGGCAATGGTATCTTAAAGCAGCTGCTCATAGCACACCCATACTCTGAAAACAGAGAGCAACGAACACAGGCTCCTTTCTCCACATGGAGAGTCAAGGATCTCAATCAGGGAACGGGTGTCAACCAGAGTGGGTAGTGTTCCCTGCCTCGGTTAATAAAACCAAGAGAACTATCAGGTATTCTAGATTCTCTTGAGTTGATAGTTATCCCTGACCATCACAAATGGCCTTTCACAAAAAGAGATCAATATGAGGAAAGGAAGAGGCCCAAAGGAATCTTTGGCTCAAGAGTGTGGTGTAGACTCAGGGTAGTGGCACGAGCCTGTAATTCCCGCCTTGGGGAGGCCTACCTGGGCTATGTGGTGAATTTGAAGCCAATCTGAGCTATGTGTCAAGTCTCTCCAAAAGACAAATAACATGACAGTAGCACAAAGTGTTGGGAGGTAACATCTGGGGGGCCGTCCACTTGGGGACGACATAAACCCAGCAGCATTGCTGCAGTATAGCCTAAGGCAAAAAGACAAGCCAGTCTCATATACTTAAAATGTCAGTGTTTTGTTTGTCTTAGAATTTTTATTTAAAAAAAAAATTGATCTGACTTAAAAAAGATCTTGATTACTGTGATGGTTTGTAACTTTAATTTTTTTCTAAAGCTATTTTTAATGATTGTTTTTAAACACTTTGACCTCCCTTTTAGCCCACCACCCACCAGAGGTAGTGGGAAAGAAAGAATAGGGGGAAAGTGGACCTGTTTAGAAAGGTTCTTTGGAGCAACTCCTGTCAGTGTTGTCTGGAAATCGGCATTTCAGTTCACAGGTTAGCAGCAGCAGCTGGATCCACTCGCAAACACTTCACGGATGCACCAGCAGTCCAGTTAGGCAGAGACAGACAGTAACCTGAATCAGCAGCGGTGGCACTACCTAGCAGAGACAGCTAGGCCTCAGCCTCAGTGCGAGTCAGCAGGAGGCACCAGAAGGAACCAGGGCAAGTTCTCTGCTGTGCCTCTCTCAGGGAAGACATAAGTCATCTTGTACAGACAAGACAAGCATTGCGCAGCTAGCTATACTAGCAAGTCAAGCTCTCTCTCTGTCACTGTCCGTCCAGTCCTATTTGTACCCTCCTATTTAAACATCACGTGTCTGCCATGTGTCTTGCCTCACTCAGCACGTGCACCTGTCTCCACTGATAACACTCTGCAGGAAAAAAAAAAAAAAAAAAAAACAAGCCTCAACAAATCACCAAAGGTTTTTTGGTGCAGTTCTCTCTATGGAGTCCTGACAAAGGGAGCTCAATTACACAATATAAGGTGGACTAATACATGTGTGTTCTTAGCCAAGAATCCTTCATCACATGTTCTTTCACCTGCTTGCTTTAGCAGGACACCCTTTCTCCTGTGTGTGCTTCAGCTAAACACTTCTTCGTGAATCTGCCTTACTCTTTCAAACTACCATCCAGAGAACAGTTCAGTTTCCACTTCAATGGTTAATATAGTCAACTTGGATCTAGCATCCCCTAGGAGACCAGCCCTAGCCATGCTCATGAGAGATTCTCTAGACTAGCTTAGCTGAGGCTGGGAAGATTACCTTAATTTTGGGCAAACCACTCTGCGGGCCGGGATCCCAGACCACAGAAAGAGTGAGGAAGGTGAGCTAACCACTATGGTTCCTCTCTCTTTATAGACTCTTTACTGCAGATTCAAGGTTACCAGCTTCTCCCCAAAGCTACCACCATCGTGATTTCTCTACCCGCAAACGGAGCCAAAATGACCTCTTCCTTCCTTCCTTCTTTCCTTCCTTCCTTCCTTCCTTCCTTCCTTCCTTCCTTCTTTCCTTCCTAAGTTGCTTCTGTTGGGGGTGCTTTATCACAGCAATAAGAAATGTAACTAATACAGTTCTTTCCTCTGTTAGCCCCCTTTGGGGTATCAAACAGAATGCCAAATTCTTTCAGCTACTTTTTGCTGCTTATGACTCAATTCCTAGCCTGGGTCATTCCCTTGTCTCTTAGTCAACGCTAAAGCAAAGATCCTGATTCCAGCCCCACAGGACATAAAGCAACGAGGAACATGGATTCCATGAGAACCCTTGACTAATGGAGATCCAGACCTTATCAAGTGCTCTGAGAGGTTCTACTTTAGGCCAGAGGGAGATGTTTGATGCAGAGCAAACACTGTGGGGGATCGGAGGAAAGGAGGGAAGGAAGTGGGTTAACCCACACCAACCAGCAGAAGTGAGTGGTTAAGAACCTGCACTGGTCTCAGATAAGGAATCTGACATGGTCTGGGGCGTCTTCCTTGTCTCTGAAGGAGGTGGTATGCTTTACAATAACTGTCAAAGTGATTATGGCTAATTACTAAAATAAGAGACTGAACTGAAGTAAACATTTTGTGTCGTGATGACAAGCTCATAAGCACCAAGTCTAAAGTGTGGTTTGATGGAGAAGCGAGGACACAGCTGTGAGATTAGGTACGATGACGCTTTATGCACACACTTCTCTGCAGACCTTTTGAACTGAGTTCGAATCAATATGTGACTCTTAGCTGGTTTACTGAAATGGGCCTCCTAGCAGCTGCTAGAATTGTAGTGAGCTTTTCATAAAGGAAGTTTTAATACAGCATTGTTTTTAAACAGTGATTTGGTAAGCTGAAGTATGTGTGTTCTTAGACTTGCAAAAACAACCTAAATATTCTTCAGTAATTAAAAACTGAATGAACTTTGGAGCCTATTGTAATAGGACTTGAGTTTATGACAAGCAGAAAAATATGTTGGAATTGAGGCATTTTGTAAGGTACCTTAATCCTTGATAATTATTAGCACATGATTATTACCCTTCCTACAAGGACTCTAAAGTTGTACGTAGTAAGTATGTATATATGTTCATATGAACATGAAAGATATAGACAACAGACATTAACCCAAAGAGGATTCCGTTATTCATTTAAGCATCCTCCCTTTAAAATGGTTTTATAAGATGGCAGTGCAGTTACTTAGGTGTAGCTAGTGCCGGCGTCCTTAGCACCTCAATCTAGAGTGTCTAATAAACTCTGTATAAATGTAAATTACTCTAAGAAGACAAAATAATATCTAATCAAGTTATTTTTCAAAAGACTGCAATAAGTTTTTGGTCTAAACCTAAACTTTGTTCATTTTGTATATATTATGTGTTAATTCCAATTGGACCATTGTGATGTGTATTTATATACAGCGTGCACAAAATGTTTGTGAATATTTTATTATAATTGTAGACTATGTATGATGGCATTGCTTAAGATTGTTGTGCTTGTAAAAATTTGAAGGTGCAATCAAAGCTACAGTTTTGAGTTTTAAGAAGCTTTTAACGTATCAGCCCCTTTTCTTCTGTGTGGGTCTAACTCAACAACTTTTGGTATTAGGTATTTGCATCAAATGCTGAAAAAGTTAATAGCCACATTAAATCACCAATTTTAAAAGACTATTTAGAGAAGGTTCAGTCTATAATGTTTTTTTACTTGTTTGTTTGTTGGCTTTTTTGTTTGTTTGTTTTTCGAGACAGGGTTTCTCTGTGTAGTCCTGGCTGTCCTGGAACTCACTCTGTAGACCAGGCTGACCTTGAACTCAGAAATCTGCCTGCCTCTGCCTCCCAAGTCTAGGACTAAAGGCGTGTGCCACCACCGCCCGACTGGTCTATAATTTTTAAGCCCTATTTACATCCCAAAGTAGAAAGATTATATTTACTAGAGCTATTCAAAAAAATGCACTTTTCTATATTGTAAAAACAGGGCAGAAGAATAAATCATACAGAAAATAAACAAAAAAGAACCTGTACTGACATTGGTAGCCTCAGCTTAAATTCTGACTCAACTACCTACAAGCCGTGTGATTTTACATCATATCTAAGTGCTGAGCCTTAGTTCCTGAATAAAAAATGGGATCAATACAAGCATCCCTTTCATACTGCTGCTAGGAAGGTTACAAGGTCTCCTATAGGCCAGCCTGCCCTCCAGCTTGCTATGGACCAGAGGGTAACCGTAACTCTCAACCTCCAACCTCTGTCTTCCCACTGCTAGGGTGACAGGTATGTGCCACCATACATGTCCCACCTTATTTTTCTTTCTAAAGATGCAGTTCTTACAGTTTTAATGTGTCTACCAAAGTTTACAGGTTGGAAATGTATTGCCAATGAGGTAGGGTCAAGATGTAGGCCCATGAAAGGGGAAGGAGCCATGAGGACTGTGCCTTTGTAACTAGATGAGTGTCACTATTATAAGAATGAGTTCCTGATGAGATTAGCTCTCATTTTATTCTCTCTCTCTCTCTCTCCCTCCCTCCTTCCCCTCCCTCCCCACCTTTTACTCCCTCTTTCTCCTCCTGCTCTATGTCTGGTTTCTGATTTTATATGTAGTATGACTTTGAACTTCTGATTCTCTTGCCTCTTCCTACAAAGTTCTGGGATTATAGGCCTTTGCCATGATGCCTGGTTTCATACATTGCTGGGAAACGGTCCCAGGACTTCGTATATGCTAAGCCAGCACTCTATCAACTGAGCTATATCCCTAATCCCTAACTATTTTTCATAAATTACCCAGGCTCCAGTGCCAAGCATTTTGTTACAGGAGGACAAAACACACTAAGACAATAGTATCAGTGTTAAAAAAAAAAAATTGTTTTTCAAACTACTGAGCAATAAAGACAGGAGAGAGAATAGTAAATACCTTGGAGGAGAACCCAGGTAAGTTTGGCTTTGTTTCTATTCCTCCTTGTTGGGAGAGCAAGGAAAAGTGCCCGGCAGGGAGGGGACAATGAGAAACTTGTAGAGAACAATGAGTCACCTAAGCTGGAAATAATTGCTACACATCCTTGAGCTGAGGGTTGGGGATTTAGCTCAGTGGGAGAACGCTTGCCTAGCAAGAACAAGAGCAAGGTCCTGGGTTCAGTCCTCAGCTCTGAAAAGCCAAAACCCAAACAAAACAAAACAAAACAAAACAAAACAAAACGAAACAAAAGCCAAGGTAACTGGCACACATCCTCAAGCAGGGTTTGTGAAGTCAATAAATGCTAATGATTGGAGCCACACCCCACACAGGCTTAACTGGCACAGCCAAAACAGAGCCCAGGTCATGAGAATGTCTTCCCCATCTTTCCACGATTGCGACACTCTTTGCTGAAGCCCCCCACTTCCCCCGCCCGCTGGAAGGGCCCTGGAGATGAACTCTCAATGGCCTTTCCTCTGGAACTGCTGAGCATTAGAAAACATACTTTCTGTTCTTAGGTTGTTAATTTTAAAGGCTTCACTTCTAGCTATAATGGGCCCTTGTGATAAAAGGATCACACAATTGGGTCACTGCAACAATCACTTAAGCAAGTAAAGCCCTTTCCATTCTGTGTGAAATTAATGAGGGCTTCACCGGGGAACCTCTGGAGGCCCAGAGGAAGCCATCTCTGACTGTTTTTTTTTTTTTTTAGAGTGACATCTGCCCTTCTTAGGTATACCTGTTGTTCCCTGAAATTGGTGCTGGTCAACCTGTACCACAGCACATATCACCTCTCTCCTGTAGCCTCCAAGGGCAGAGACTCTGCCATTCACTTGTGTGTCCCAGCATCTGTTAGAGTACCTGACTCATAGGGTGCTTCCAGCCTGTGGCTCAAGAATAAATACTTAAGGTGTCTTTCAAAACATCCCCCTCGTGAGCTATTTTGAGAGAACCTCTCCCATCCCGAGTCAGCAGAGGATGGATGTAAGAGATCTGAGAGCAGGCCCCTCCTACTCACTGGTTAGAGTGGAGGGGAGGGTGCTGCTGATGAGGATGAGGGTGATGGTGACTGGCAGTCATAATGATGACGGTGATGGTGACATGATATGAACAGCTGAGACTTATTATTGCTTACCCCCTATGCCTTCTACCATTCTAATGACCAATGGCCTTTCCCAATGATTATTTCATTTAATCTTACAGTTATGAAACTAAAGAGTTAGATCAGGTCTCAGTATAATTCTAGCCCTTGGGAAGCTAAGGAGGATTGTTATGCGTTTGAGGTCAGCGTGAGCTATATAGTGAAACCCTGTCCTAAAAAGAAAAAAAAAAAAAAAAAAAAAAAAACAGAAGAGGAAGAGAAGAGAGGAAAAAAGAAAAACCATAGCTATATCAGAGCTTTAGACATATAATGTGAAATAACAGAGTCCCTGGAGCCTGGGCCTACTGGCTGAGAAAAAAAAAGCAGAAAACAGCTCCCTATTGCTTGTGTAAATAGCCCCTAATTGAACTCAGTGCTGGCATCATTACCAGCGCTGTGCATCTATCAGGCTGGAGACTGCTGGAGGTTACTGTTGCAGAGATGTTTACATATCCATGATTTAACTCTAGACAGGACTTTCTGTCTTTAGATTACGTAGTTCACTGTAATTGTAGCTGCTAGGAAACTGCCTGGGGCCATTTTAGGGAAGGAGAGATGAAGAATTCCCCTCAAAGCCAACTGTTGCCACCCTAGAATTAACAACAATTATATATTTTTTTTCAATTCTCCTGCAAGTTAGGAGGAGAAGACAAGTATGAAGGATTCCATTTTAAAAGAACCCCAAGACCTCTTTCCTCCAGGGCTAAAATAGAAGGTTTTATTTAACATTTTTTCAGTGAGCATCTACAATGTGCTCGGAACTGTCCATAGACTCTGGGAACTCACAGTCGACTTTGAGGGAAAGAGACTATAATGGAGTATATAATGAAAATGAATACATACAAAACCATAATGACTGCCGTGTTACCAGGAACAGTAAATGCAGGGAGTGAATCAAAACCAGGGAAAACATTTCTGAGCTGTGATAACTAAGAATTGACTAAACATAGAAAGAGAGAGGAGGCAGGCTTTGAGAGTTAAAGTGTTCACATAATTTTCTGTTTCCTCGGCTTCATGCTTACATGTGAGTACGTAAGTAAGCTTCTAGCTCGTGCCTCCATGCCTCCTCCTGCTTGCTGCCATGTCTCGCTCTGCCATCATGGATTCTTGTCCCTCTAGAACCATAAGTCAAAATAAATGTTCTCGTTCTTATGTTGCCTTTTGTCCTGGTGTTTTATCACAGCAATAGAAAAGTAATTTATACATGCATATATCTGTGGTCATCTTCCAGGCCAGCAAGGTGGCACACGCCTATTAGGGACTGCTTTTCCTCTGGCAAGACAGTCCAAATTGTTGATAAAATCAACAGGATTTTGAGAGAATCATAAGAGGCAGCTGCCAGGGTGTTCACAGCCTGAGCTTAGAACTCACACTCATTTCTACCATGCTCTATTCGGTGATGTCTTTTCCCAAAGGACCAAATAAGAGACAAAGTCTTGGAAATGAAAAGGGCTGAGGCTAGAGAAACAATTCAATGATAGAGCCCTTGCCTAGTATATTGGAAGATGTGGATTTGATCTCCAGCACATGGGAAAGACTTCCCCAGTACTCAAATCCAGATACAAACAGTAGGTGTATAACTAATGTTTGAATGAACAGAAAGAGAAACAGACCATGCATGATACTCTTAGGATATGCAATCCAGGGAATGCTTATCAGATGAGATTGGGACCAGTTCTTCTGCCTAGAGTGTTTTGTAACTCTGTACACTTCCCCTACACAGTGAGGCCAGGGAGGTTTCTATAAAATACAAGCCCAGCAGCTAGAGATATGGCTGAGCAGTTAGGAGCACTTACTATATGTGATGCACAGGAGTTCACATAGGTACCCACATACTCATAAGAAATATTTTTTTTAAAAAAACATAAACCACAAGCTATGGTTCCTGAGTGAATATAAAGGGGTAAAAAGAGAAATTGAATTGAAAAACAGCATTTGTCTCTCTGTACTTCCACGTTGTAGACACATCTCAAACCACCCAAACATGTTTTTCGCACCATGAGGGACTCTACTCTATCAAACCATGAACCCAAAATAAATCTCTCCCTCATAAAAAAAAACAAAAAAAAAAACAAAAAAAAACCCATAAACCTGAACTTATAATACTGTCCAATGCTGTGAAGTCTGCTTTCTCTTTAGAATCATCAGGCGAGCCTATTCAAGATCTAGACTCTTCCCTTCACCCTAGAACCACTGAATCCAAAGTTTCAATCTGGAGAGCTGTTGTGAAGATATGTTTAAAAGCTGTCCCAAGGAGTTTGAGGCAATTGAGTCAGCTCTGTAATCACTGGCTGCAGGGGAAACCAGATGCAAATTCTGCATTGTTGATCTCACCAGCTCAGGCTTGGCTGTCTCTGAGAAATAGTCCTCCTCCTTCCTCCCTCCCTCCCTCCCTCCCTCCCTCCCTCCCTTCTTTCCACACTGCCCTCAGCATGAATATCGACCTTCACTGTGAACTCACTATGTACTGTACTCTGGGACAGAACTGTTTTCTCCCTTTTTCATCCAGGGTCTAATCATGCTGCTGCTGCTGTAGAAGCTGGCTTACTGCCTTAGACTTCCAAGTATTGCCCGGTGGGGCTGGCACATGCCTCTAATCACAGCACTTAGAAGGTAGACACAGGCGGGATCTCTGTGAGTTCGAGGCCAGTCTGGTCTACGTTGTGAGTTCAGGACAGCCAAGGCTACACAGAGAAACTCTGAGTCAAACCAAACAAAATACCAAAATAAATAAATAAGTAAATAAATAAATTCCCAAGTACCTGGGACTACAGACATGCACCACCAGTCCCTTGTCTTCTTTTTCCCTTCATCTCCCCTGCCTCCCCAGGCTTAAACCTTTCCACTGTCAGAATTTTCCTCTCTCCACTTTCATATTCTCTACAGTCTCATGAAACCCAAACTGCCCTTGAATTCCAGGTCCTCCTGCCTTTACATCCTAAGTGCTGAGACTACAGCCTTAGGCCACCTCACTCAGTTTATAGGAGGGGGCGCTGTTAGGCAACCAACAGTGCTTGCTTGTTTTAGCATCCATAGAGTGTTTCACTTGGAGAAGTAGAGTCTTAAAGATACCCAGAGTAGCCCTGTAGGAATTCTGTTTAGAGGGACAGAAAGTCATACTGGTCACAAGGGGCTAGAGCCTGGGGAGAATAGGAAGTCAGTGTTTAATGGATTGGGGGTTCCATTTTCTACCTTTTAAACATTTATTAATTTATCCTGCAAGTGCATGAC
>JADRCD010219816.1:20392-34274 GCA_019843815.1 Montemys delectorum
GACAGACCCTTAGTCCTTTGGAACTGTGAGCCAAAATAAATTCTTTCTACCCTAAGACAGTTTTGGTCTGTGTTTTATAATGGCAACAGGGAAACAAATGAATACTTAGAGCAATTAGCTTTTGAATAAACAACAAGAGAAGGGACAGCCATGTTAAATGGTCACAGCAGGTGTGAAATGAATTCCAGTTATAGAACTTGTAAACACATGGTTAGAACGGCCTTTCTCCTATATGGGGATTCCTATACTGGGGTAAAGGATGCTGCGAAAATCTGTCAGCCTCAGTCATGGGTGTTACTGTTTTAAGGATCCCTTTTAGAACTTAAAAAAGATATCTGTGAACAGAATAGGCCTCCTAGGCAGGCAATAAGACATAGGTAACCTACATTATTAGAAAGTGGAGGTACACCATGATGCCTTCTAAGAGAATATAGGCATAGTTGCAAGTTCTTGTAAGGAATATCTCCATTAGAGGAGGTATGGGTGGGAAAGATCTCTTAAAACCCTTCGCAGGCTGTATGGTGGTTTGGATGGCCATATGTCTCCGTATGTTCATATATTTTCATACTTAAGGGCCCTGTTGGTGAACTGCTTGGAAGGATTAGGTCATGTGAACTTATTAGAGTAGGTACATCTTTGTTGGAGGAAGTACGCCACTGAAGATGGGCTTTGAGGTTTCAAAGCCCAGGTCAGGTCTAGCCCTCCCCTACCTCCTCACCTTGTGGTTCAGGATATAGCTCAGCTACTTCTCCAGTACCATGCCTGCCTGTAAGCTCTCATACTCTTCTCTATGATGAAAAAGGACTAACCCAGGGAAACTCCAAGCGCGTCTCTTTTCTTTTATAAGAGTTGCCTTAGTCATGGTGTCTCTTCCCCGCAATAGAACAGTGACCACTCAGATAGGCTGCTAACTTGAGTGGGAACAGTTGTGGTTTTGCAAAACGGGAAATGCAAGCACAGGCCAGATTGCTGTGATAATGGAGGACAGATGGTCATCAGCAGGTTCTTTCCCAGTCCAGCCTCACCTTTCAATAACGTCAGAATGGATATTGAAAGGATATCCGTTTGAAGAGACTGAGGTTGTTTACCTGTCTGGGGAGACCAACAGTTTCTTTGCAGCCCTGGTTGAAGAGCGGTGTTCAGAAACAACAGCCAAAGCCATTAACATCCAAGAGATGTCAGCTCAGAGGTTGAGAGAGGCTGTACATTCAGAGCCACCTGGGTCACCAGAGCAGAGCAGGTGGATTCAAAACAGAGTGGAAGGGAGCAACTGAGGAGCCTCTTGTGAGGGCATTGCAGGCACAAGTGACCTCCTGCCCTGAGGTAGATCAGAGCTCATCAGAGTATGGGATCATTTTCATATATGTGCTTGTGTATATTTGTGTGCATGTGCAAGTATGTGAGTGTGTGTGTGTGTGTGTGTGTGTGTGTGTGTGTGTGTTTGAAGCTTAGGGAATTAGGGAGAAAAGACAGAGAAGGAGCAATATATGGGCCCCAAGGGCATCTTGGGTCATAGCTGGAAACTACATTGAGTGAAATGGGGCCTTTGGATAAAGGGTAGATGGCCACGGCTCTGAGGAATCACACAGGCTTTGGGTTGGGTCTACATTTCAGCACTGGCTCAACGGCACATGTGACCTTGGGGAAGTTTAGCATCGATCATGTGACCTTGTACAAACTCAAAGTCTCCTGATCTGTACCAATTTGGCACATGTGACCTCGGGGAAGTTTTAGCATCGATCATGTGACCTTGTACAAACTCAAAGTCTCCTGATCTGTATCACCTATCTTGCAGAACTGTTGACAGAACTAAGCAAGATACGACTTTAATTTCATTATGTTAGACACTAGGCCCATCCCTAGTAACTACCTCAGAGCATGTGACATTGTATAGCAAGCACTTAGTGAGAAGTGATTTGTTATATATCATTGTTGTGATAATTACATTAGCATGTTTATTAGCACTCATTTTTAGAGCTTTGGCTCAAACCAAATCTTTTAAAATAACAACTCAGTAGGCCAAAAGACCCCATCATGAATTTCTAAGCAAAATGGCCTCCCATTGAAATCAAGGGCAAGTGTAATGGCCCAGCCAGATTCTGTTGTTGATCTATCTCTCTGGGTCTATTTCCTACCCAGTGAACAGAAGTGGAGGTTCTCAAAGCAGATTCCCTTGCCATCAACAGAATAACTCACGACATAGAGGATCAGGGATAAGCACTAAATCAGTATCCCCAGGAAACAGAATGTTCTCCAAGATTACTTAGCTAGGATTTCCTTACTGTTCCTGTCAAGGTTCATTCCCTAGTACCCATGATGGATGCACAGTAGGTCCTGTCTAGCTCAGGATCAGTGGAGAAGTGGACAGAGAAAATATTGCTATTGTTTATGCACCCATTTCATAGACACACTTGACCTAGACAAGGTTTCTTAGCCAAAGGGTACTCCCAGCAGGCTCATATAGAGCCCCTAAGGATTCGGTCCCTTAAGCTGTAGGAAGGGTACAAAAAGGAGAGAATGGGTTCTAGGAGGTAGAATGTCAGGAAGAGAGAAGACCTACCACTCAAGAGGAAAGGGAAAAGGACACTGGGGAAGCTAGGCGGGTCTCCACAATAAGGGATGGGGAGGAGTGGGGTCAGGAGAGGAGAGGTTGCCAGGAGGAAAGGCAAGCTTCACAAGGTGTACCTGTGCACCTGTCTCTGGGAAAGGAATATAGTGTTTGTGAGCAGCACTCCAGGACAGTTCCAGAGCCTGAGGGAATTTGGGAGTAGTGGGGAGGAGCTTAGGGAAATTCCAGTGAATTCTGTATCACATCTCTTTCCTGCAGAGACAAGGATGGGAAAGGGACTGCCTTTTCATCGTGCTAGCTGCTGGCCCATGCTTCCTTCCGTTTATCTGTGCCCAGAAACAAGCCCCACAGGACCCCAAATTTACAAGCTAATGAGTTACAGCTAATGAGCATTCACCGCATGGTAGGAGCTGGGTGAGGAAGCAGAGATACACATAAGTAGTACAGACATATGCAAAACTACTATTGATGGAATTCAGCGAGAGTTCCCAGGGGAAGCAGATCTGAGCCGGGCCCAGAAGGAGAGTCTTTGAGGAGTTCACAACCTAAAATAAAATATAAATATGTGTCCATAGGCAAATTAATAGTAACCCAAGATGAATATGTGACTCTATGCAAATTAATAGTAGTGCTTGACGATGGGGGGGGGGTTTATCTAATGAGCGGACAGATAAGATGCATTGTTAACACAGAGGAAGGAGGGACTGAATTTGTTTCTGAGATTCACAGGTGACACGCTCCTGTGAGTCTGTGTCTGTGTCTCCAAGGGTGTATAGAGCGTATCAGGTAAAGACATCAGATTCCAGATAGAGGGAACATTGTGTGCAGCAATGGGAGGCGCTAGTCCCTTGGTCCTGTGGGTGGACTACAATTCCTCAAGCTTGACCCTGTCCTGTCCATTTCTGAGCATTGGTTCTCTGTGTTTCAGTGGTAGTCAGGAATGACCCAGAGTGTGACTCAGTGGCAGGGCACCCAGTTTCTTTGTGAGGAGGAAAAATAGCACACGGTAAAAGTGAGCTTCTCGGAAACTAAACGGGGTTGGCTCTGCACTGATACCCGGATAAATCTCTCTGTTAAGAGAGCTACTCGGTCATCTCTCATAAGGAGGCAGTTCCTGAGCTCTGTGGAAGCGGCTTGAAGCAGGTCCCAGTGGCAGGCCTTGGAAGCTGCACACATTTGTGCTGTGCTCGGTTTCCGAGTTCTAGCTTCTGGTCCTTGGGATAGTTCTCATTGTGAGCACACAAGGGGAAGCGTGCAGGAACTGCTAGGTGAGATAAGACTAAGCTGGGTTCTGAGGCTGGGGCGCACTGGATATGCAAATGGGGGATGATAAAGAGCCCCTCTCTGGCCAACTGTAAAAGGGAAATTATTTGATTTTAGGGAGCAGGGGATTATTAAATGGGTGCATATTCTCCTGCTGTACCAGGAGCCAGGAATTGGCTCTGTTCTGCAGTTGCTTCGTTCTGTAGTACAGGGTGGGTACATTGAGAGCAGTGTTGGCACATTTGAGACCATGGGTGGAGGAGGTTTGCTCTGAGGATAGTGTGATGGTTTGTATAGGCTTGGCCCAGGGTGTGGCACTATTAGGAGGTGTGGCCTTGTTGGAGTAGGTGTGGCACGGTGGGAGTGGGCTGCCTGGAACCCAGTCTTCTCCTAGCAGCCTTCAGACGAAGATGCAGAACTTTTTAGCTCTTCCTGCACCATGCCTGCCTGGACGCTGCCACGCTCCTGCCTTGATGATAGTGGACTGAACCTCTGAACCTACAAGCCAGCCCCAATTAAATGTTGTCCTTATAAGAGTTGCATTGGTCATGGTGTCTGTTCACAGCAATAAAACCCTAACTAAGATAGACGGATTCTTCCTTCTTCTGTTTGCTCTTGTCACTTTGGAGAAGCCACTTAACATCCCCATGTTCCCTCACCTGAATAAGGGGGACATGATGACACTGGTGCAATGGAATTATTGAGAATCATAAATAATACCTTGTCTGTGTTTTTCCTCCGTAGGCAGTGACTAAGAATATCTCCTTGTAAACCCCACCTGCCCTATTACTTATATATTCCTGGATTTAGAAAATGCGCTCTCACGCCTTTCTCTGAAGAGCATGACCTGAGAGTAGTTATGGTAACTTCTTCCCAGAAAGAGAGAGACTGAGAGGAGGGGAAGTGTGGGCAGTGGTTAGGATCTTTGGCTATGGATGTGTGACACTTTGTGACTTTGAGTGTGCTATTTGGCTTCTCCAAACCTCAACCTTATGGCTTCAAAATGGGGATTACTGGAGCAGATGGTGGAGACACAGGGTAATTCAATAGCTGGGATGGGAGTGAAGGGTTGATTCTACTCTAAACTACCTGCTAGATGAATGGCCCCATCTTTAGCCAGGTTCCTGAAGTACCTGCAGCCACAGATGAGGATGCCTTAATTATACTGTTGGCAGGGGAGGTGCTTGTGACATTCTCAGAGATGTAAGTAAGAGACTGTTTGAAGAGACAACTTCTGGCTTCTTTCTCCACCTCATTCCAAGTCATTTTCCAACTGGACTTTTTTCCTGCCGAGATTTCTAAAAATAACTCTATTTCCAGAGAGAATGGACTGACATGATCTCTCCCAAAGAGACAAATTACCCTGCTTACAAACCTCTCAGGGATGTGTTCAAGGTGGGTGTCTGACAAGAATCTTGCTTGTTTTGGCAGAGAGGAATTTGACAGAGGACAGGTGAGACAGGCTACTCTATTCAAGCAACATTAATCAACTTTCGTTCGATGTGTTAGGCATTAGAGTTACACAGTATGATCAAGAAGTGGTACCTACACTCGAACCCACAGTCATGTATGTGCATGTGGGGTGTGTGTGTGTGTGTGTGTGTGTGTGTGTGTGTGTGTGTGTGTGAGAGAGAGAGAGAGAGAGAGAGAGAGAGAGAGAGAGAGAGAGAGATTTCTAAGTCCTGCAGAACAGAACACATACAGACAGACACATGCCAGTCATCCTTCAAATGGAGACTTATGCTCGTCATCTGGCAAACTGTTAGGAGGGGTTCTAAGGGACAGAGAGACATTAGAGGAGGATGTCCTGATGCTAATCCAAGGGGAACTGGTAAAGACCTAAACCAAGCTGGCACTGATTATGGGGAGGAAGGAGGGGCACAGAGTATGAAGAATCTGAGACCAGATTTGCATAGTGGGAAGGAAGGAGTCTAGATTGGGTCCCCCTGGGTCAGCTGTGGTTGGTGTCAAGTATCACTGGGTGCCTGGTGACAGTTTATCTGTAAGTGGACCCGTGTTTCCGTGGAACCACCTGGGTGGCTTCTGAGTGCTTCTGTGTTGTCTGGGGACAAAGACAAGTAAACTGTACGTAGATATGGAATTATTTAGCACACACAGGAGGAAGATAGGAACCTTTCTTTGTTTCTTTATTCCTTCTTGTGATAACATGGAAGACATTTCAGTTTATGTTTCAGGAGTGTAGAAGCTTTCTGACTTCTGATCTTCATTTTGAACAAAACAGATACCCTAAATGTCTCATTTTTTTCAGATCAGCCACATGCATCTACCACTGTTCATGTCTTCCCCAGCATGATTTTCTGTGTGTTCCTTGAAGTTGAGCCAAAATAAATAATCCCTTACTTTTTTTTTTATCAAGTTCTTTTTGTAAAACAGATTTATTTATTGACAGTTCCCTCTCATTCCTGCCACAAGCTGTCCTGGAACTCAGTATGTAACTGAGAATGACCTTTGGCCTCTGATCCTACTGGCTCAACCTCCGAAGTGCTGGGATTATGGGTGGGTATTATGATGTTCAATCTATGCCACGCTAGGGACTGAGCTCAGAGCTTTGAGTATTCTACCACCAGAACTGCATCCCCAGCCTACATTTACTTGAAGAGGGAGACTGGGGCTATAGCCCAGTGCTTCATGTTTTTGAGGCCTTAGTTAAATGGCCAGTATAGCAAAACAAGTAGCAAATACAGACGGGAACACACTGTAGATCTCACTGTTAGACACTAAGGTGGTAGGGTCAGGTGAACAGCATATTCTAGTGTTATAAATGATAACTTGACTTTCACTCAAACAGGTTGATGCCTCCACATTCTCTATTGGATTTGGAGAGGCTAATACAGCCTCTGTGGCTATACAAATTTATAAACAGAGAGAAAGAGAGAGAGAGAGAGAGAGAGAGAGAGAGAGAGAGAGAGAGAGAGAGAGGTGGCTTACAACTTACTGTGGAAGGACTGTTTGTATAGTAGTTTCCCTTTGTATAAGAGATTCACATATTGTACCATCTCACCAGAGTCTCCATTGAGCAGTCATGAGTCATTATGGAGGAGAAAACTAGAGATGGCTGAGGAGAGTTTGCTATGGTTTGAGTCTGAATCTAAAATGTCCCTCAGAGGCTCATGTTTTTAATACTTGGTTTCCAGCTGGTGTTCTGAGTTTTTGTTTTGCTTTGCTTTTTTGAGGCAGGGTTCCTCTATGTAACCCTGGAAGTCTTGGAGCTGGGATTCGGCCTGAGCTCTGCTTCCTGGCACCAGGATATAAACAGGCCTCGGCCATATGCTTCCACCACTGTGGAGGTACTCTGCGTGCCTCCATGGGACATAATTGTCTGTGTCCCCTGAAACTGAGCCAAAATAAATAATCCCTTCATTTATGTCTATTGTGTATTTGGTCACTGTAGTGGCTATTCCTGGTTGTCAACTTGACTATATCTGAAATGAACTACAATCCAGAATTAGAAGGCTCACCTGTGGCCCTAATCTGGAGGCTGAGAGATACAAGTTTCCGACCTGAATCTTGGCATAGAGACCTTGAGGTATAGTGGCTATGAATCCCAGAGGATTAAGATAGGAAGATCTACGAGTTCAAGATCATCTGGGATTAAAGGTGTGGTGGCATAGTGGCTATGAATCCTAGAAGATTAAGATTGGAAGATCTACGAGTTCAAGCAAAGTCATCTGGGATTAAAGGTGTGGTGGCACACACCTTTAATCTGGGCCACACCTTTTGCTGGAGACCTATGTAAGGACCTTGGAAGAAGGAAGGCTCTCTCTGCTTTGCCTGCTTGCCTTGTGGGACTGAGCAACTGCTGGATCCTTGGACTTCCATTCACAGCTGTTGCTGACCATTGTTGGGAGTTGGACTACAGACTGTAAGTCATCAATAAATTCCTTTACTGTAGTGTCCGGCCAGCGGATCTACTCAGATCCGTGGGTCACTTCGGGCTGGAGGCTGGACTAGACCTGTGGAAATAAACGGGCAAAAAAGACACGGAGGGCCACCAAGTAGGTGTATCAAAGCGACATTTACTTCGGGGTGAAATGGGTATTTATCGCCGGGGCACAAAAGTGAAACCAAAACATCTGAACACAATATATGCATAACGTAAATACAACTCTATCGGAGTTCTCAGCGGAATCATCTCTCAGGCAGGAGCATTGTTTACGGTAAGCAGATGTCTTCAAACAGGAGGCTCTGCAGAATCTAAAGCAAGTCCGGCCTTTGTAATTCCAGGAGGAGCTGCAGTGTTCGTGGGCATTGTTTCGAACACAGGCTGTTCAGCTGCTTTCACTTTCAGAGTTCAGGCAGAGGAAATTCTGCTAATTCGCTTGCAGCATTCAGGCCGGGGGGGGGGGGGGGTGGGGGGGGGGAGGGGCAAGGGGAAGCAGCACTTTACTACATCGAGGCTACCATAAGTTCTGTGACTCTAGAGAACCCTGACTAATACAGTCACAGTAATCAGAAAAGTCACTAAGAGAGATGTGACAGACTTACCTGTGACCACATCATTAGCACTAGTAATGGCAGCTTGCCCTGTGAGTCAGGCACTGCCGAAGAACCACAAGCATACTATACCTTTAGGTTGTCTTTGCTCTAGCACCAGGAGGAAGACTCCTGACTCGATGTAACTAGGCCATCACACATTTGGCAAATGGAGGTCTAGGATTTGCACTTAAGCTTTCTGACATCACAGTCTGTGCAATCAGTCACTATGCTCTCCTGGGGGGGGGGAGGGGGCGGCATTAGACCTCTGGCATGTGCCCTGAAAACTTGGAGCATTACTTGAGCACCTACTATGATCTAGGCACTGTGCCTCGATACAGAAGCAACAGAGATAAAAACAGACAGTGTCCCTGGCCTCTGGAGTGGCAGAGTCTGAGGAGCAAAAGGAATAGAAATATTCAACCCACGTAACGATCTCCAGGATCACGGTTCAGGCAATGGTCCAGGCATAAAGCAGGGAAGGGCTGACTGAGTTCAGCAGGAACTCCCTCAGGAAAGATGACTGAAATTGGCCTCAGTGGGGAAAAAAATCAGATGAATGTGTGTATGCAGAAGTCAGGAGGATGGGGGACAGGCCAGATGGAATAAGCCACTGGTACAAACATGGATATGGCAGGGAAACTGTCATAGGGTGTGGCAGGAAGACAGAATGGAAGCATGGGAGGGTCCCAGTTGCAGAGGGTACTGTGTTTGAAACACCTGTAAGAGCATTCCCATCCCTAAGTCCATCCACTGTCAGGTGACAACTGGTAAGATATTCATTCCTATGCCGAGGACACAGTGAGAAAGGTACGGGGGAGACATAGAGGGTGAAGTTTTTGCTGACTACGGAGACATTGTGCAGCACCCTGAGAGGGACTTCACCCTGGGCCAGCCTGTGCGCCTCTCATGAGACAGCCCAGCATAGAGGACGGCTACACAAGCAAGGGGCTCTTGGGTGTTACCTCTGCCCATTTTCTCTCAAGAGAAAAGGGTCTGAGAAGTAGAGATGCAGAATTTAAGAGTAGCGATGAGTTCAGGCTAGCT
The DNA here is from genome assembly GCA_019843815.1 of Montemys delectorum. Classification (NCBI taxonomy): domain Eukaryota; kingdom Metazoa; phylum Chordata; class Mammalia; order Rodentia; family Muridae; genus Montemys; species Montemys delectorum. The sequence goes on from JADRCD010219816.1 coordinate 29,766, forward strand.
CTGCTTCCTAGATTTGCTTCCCCTTTTAAACACAATTCGGGGTTCAAATTAATTGGTATCAGGCCTCACCCCAGAAGTCCAGAAACAGAATGTGGCTCCAGGCAGGACCTTCACTGCCACTCCTCCGAGTCCTGTAATTATGGACAGCCACGCCTTTCTCCCTGGCTCACCACTTCAAGGGGATTGCCCGGCCTGACTAGCATCTTCTCCACCGTCACAGCCAGCACCGACCTTGAAACTCAGTTCTCGATACTGCCGTGGAACATAGTGTCCTGTGGAAGGGGACTGCTGGAGAGAAAAAAATGTAAAGTCACCTGAGGTAAACCATGGACTTGCTCATGTGGTGGCCATGTTTTCAGTGTTTCTTACTTGCAACTGAGCACATTCTGACTGACAAAGTATCCTGGGACTCTGTGTATTTCAACCTTCCTGGGAAGAGTGAAGGACACTCATGTTAATACAGAACGGACATTTTCTCTTCCTGCTAGCTTTTCTCCTGAAAGCCGTGACTCTTCTTGTCAAAGCCGATGGGTCCCAGCTGACACTTTCTGACCATGGTTCTTCTTGCCACTCTCTTTTCAACCTTGGTTTTAAAAGAGAGTATTGCCAGTGCCAGCCTGTTCTCAACCCACAAGCCTTCTGCCTCACAGGTGTGCGCCACCTCAGGCAACCCGCTGTTCTTGCTGTGGCGGTAGAGTACGGGTGGGGTTTGTCCTTGCGTGAGAGCACAGGGATGACCTACACATCAGAAAACAGTGTTATCAGTGTGTTCTTTGATGACAGTCAGGAGTGTTTTGTGCGTAGTAGGTGTGTAACGTGTGCATGTGCATAAACAAATGCACGGGATTTCATTTTCTCTTCACATCTTGCTTTGACCGCTGTTACCGCCAGTGAGCATTTGACGATGAAGCACCTTCTCCCTTGTGTCTTCCTTCGTCCTCCTCTTCATCACAGAGACCTACTTTTTCTTTTCCAGGTACAGCTCAGTCAGACGTGTTAGAGTGCAAGGTTCCGTTGAACTATGTATCAGCTCACAGATGACAGAGGGACTGGCTCTGTTTCTCTCCAGTCCTTGGGACTTGAGTGATCCCTCTACCCATTCCTCATCCTCAGGGATTTCTGCATCCCAGCCAACCTTCGAGGTCCCATCATAGGAAGTGCCAGCATTTGGAGTGCCAGTTCCCGTGTGAGAGACGGTTTCCTATCATAGGTCAGCCTACTGTGTGGGTGGTAACGTAATATGATGAAGGCATGGGCTGTGGTGCTACGTGGATCTGCCTTCAAATCCCGTTTCTAGAGACAAGATGTTCTCAAATTATTTTGGGTAGTGGGTGTGGTGATAAATGCCAACAGTTCTAGTAAATGGGAGACTGAGACAAGTCGATCATGTGCATCTAAGGCTAACCTGGGCTACATAATGAGTTTGAAGCCAATTTGAACTACCTAGTGAGTAGTCTATCAAGAACCTATCTCAAAAAAAAAAAAAAAAAAAAAAAAACCTTAAAAAACAAGTTGCTGAATGTGTGTAAATTTGGTCTCATTTCTCTAAGATGAGGCAAATAAACTATTGTGTCCCTCTGGATGACTGCTGGGTAACAGGAATTATGACTGACAGGGACTCATGAAGCTTCTTATCACTGACCTGAGGCTTAATTCTGCTGCCAGTTCTAGTGCTTATTGGCTCTGGGGACCCTGGGAAGCTCTAGAACATTCTCTGGGCCTCAATTTCCCCACTTGTAAAATAGGATAACACCATCCCACCCCCCCACATGGTCATCACAGGACTACTGTTGAGGTTCACACAAGCAGAGCTATGTGAAAACTCCTGAATTAGATCACTTTTATGACATAACGGGGAGATGCTGCGAGCAGCTGCATAAACCTCTGAGAATGGACGCTGTGGGGCTGAGGCTATGGCTCGGTGGTAAAACACCTATAGTGCCTTAATTAAGATAGAGCAAGGACTCAATACATTGTAGGAAGCAGACAAGTTCCAGCAATGACGGCAGCGAGGAGGCTGTAGCACAAGGCATAGCAGAGATCTGCTTTAGCATGGAGAGGACAGAGGAGGATGGAACCCAACAGAAGCCACTGTTCGCTCAGTTCACAGATCCAAGGGTTCAGATGCCACAGAGGCTGGCCCTGAGGACCTTTCTCAGGGTGTGGCCTGTTGGAAGTCAGCTCTGCCACAGAGCAGACAGTCAGAGCTAGAGTCCAGCCCCCTAATCCTCTCCCTGAAAGGGTTCAGTTGCCTAAGGGGGAGGGTGGGAATTCCTCTTGCATCTGAATGCCTAAAGGAAGGACTCTGCCATTAACCAGAAGCTATATGGGCACAGGCAGAGCCAAGTTCAGGCTAAGCTGACTCCCCTGGATGTCAGACCAAAAGGAGTGCCTGAATCCTGTCCCTGGAGGCAGCCTGGGTAGGAGGTAGCCTTAGTTTCAGTGGCTCCAGGAAGCTGGGTCACAGAGCATAGGCTCCCTGGGGAAGGGAGGAGTCTTTCCTGAAGGAAGAACTTCCAGTCCCTCTCTGCTAAATCCCTTGTCTCCATGGAAATGCCAGAGAGACCAAAACAAGAGGTCAGCTTCCTTGGGGAAGGGTGGGCCAACTGTGGCAGTGAGATGCCTGCCTGTAGTATCTCCATTCTGATCTGAGGCACACCCGTGAAGTTCCAAGTCACCAGGTCCAATATGGGAATGTCAGTGGCCAAGGGAGTTAGGTGTTGTCTTGGGCAGCCCAGAACAAAACTTGGAAGCTCTGAGATCATCTGGGACCTGGGAGTGACATGACTTATCTAGGCTACATAGATGTTCCATAGATGAGGACCAAAGTCTCATCTTGTGCACCTTCTTCCCTTCTTCCCTCCCTCCCTGCTTTTTTCTTGTTAGCAGTGCTGCTCCTGGATCCTAACTTGCTGAATATTTACCACGTATCAGGTCCTAATCTCTTTCCATCCACAACCTTGTTACTTCTCTGTCCTCGAAGGTACACATAGCATCTCTAGTTTATAGGTAGGATGACCATCTTAGGAACCTGAGTGTGTTGAAAAATTCCCAGAGCTGGTAAATAATCAATCTGTTCCATTGGCTTTGAGCATCTGGCAGGGGACCCAGATCCAAGAAGTGCCACTTTACTTTTGGGAGTCTTCTGTTTCCTTGAGTGACCCTACTCATTGACCCTCCCTTCTCTGTCCACAGTGACTACCAATCTTTGTCAGTTTCTGATATTTAAATGCACATCTTGTTGTAGAATGAGACAGCAAGGAAGAAGCCTCGGGCCCTTCTCAAAACAGCTGTCCAGATTAATAGGAGGGTTCTGCTTTGATTGCCAGTGCAATATCGATGCTGCTTGCAGAATGCCAAGGGACTCTAAATAAATAAAAAGAAGGTAGAACATAAACCCTTGCATGTTTCTTTTGGAAACTGTTCATGACCTTGTCCACTCATCTACCGATGATTCTGACGGCTTCTCCATCAATTTGTTTAAGAACAGAAGTGGGAGCTATCTTCTTTACTTTCCAATTTCTTGTTTGGTTTTTGCATCTTCGTGGTTTAGGTGCTGGCAGTAGCTTCCCTGGTTTGACCGGCCTGGTCCTTGCCCTGCAGATATCTCATCACAGTATGGGGCTGCTGACTGGCAGTGGCAGGCTGACAAACCTTAACACTGATTTCAGCGAGTGCTTGTCTAGAGCTGTCAAGGTTCTTCTCACTGAGCTTGACCTGAGAAATAGCAGGCTTGTCCTCAAAGGACCCAGCATCTCAGTTTATAAAAGCTACCGACCGTTTATTTTCCTTTCCTGGGAGGTACAGAGGCACAACTGCAGGGGCCAAGAACCAGCCAGCTTGCCATCCTGGTTCTGGGAGCTTGCTGCATCACTCCTAGGTGTAATGTAAAGGCAAATGATCCCGTTGCGGAGTTTCCACTCCGCTAGTAATCTGTAGTGCCCAGTGAAATGACGATTTGTATAGCTGCTTGAAGGCCCTTGATAATGGCAGTTTCTTATGACTGATGTCAACTGACCCCATGAAGTTGTTTTCACACCAGGAGGTGGGCTGAGCCAATATGAATAGCTTCCTTTGAACATGAGAAAGCAGACAATCAGTGGAAAAACTAGGGGTAGAAACAGAACTCCAGTGACCCTTTCTGGAGAAGGAAGAGACATCCTGGGCTCTTGGTAAGGGAGCTATCCTAAAGTTGGAAAATAAAGAGTAGGGAAAGGAAGACGTCTCTGTGCAGCCACTGAAGTCACCTGCTTTGCCAATTTTTCTGGGACAGGTCTGTTTTCCTTGTTTCCTAGCATTCCTATATGCAAACATGTGAACATACACACAGAGAAAGAGAGAGAGAGAGAGAGAGGGAGAGGGAGAGGGAGAGGGAGAGGGAGAGGGAGAGGGAGAGGCTTAATATAATCCTGGAACCCTAGAAAGTCTCATTAATGTCTGGAACATGGGATATACCTCTAATAGCCAGTGTTGTTAGGTGGGTAAACAAACAAACAAACAAACAAACAA
>JADRCD010219817.1:0-11121 GCA_019843815.1 Montemys delectorum
GAAAGGCCAGAGAGAGAGAGAGAGAGAGAGAGAGAGAGAGAGAGAGAGAGAGAGAGAGAGAGAGAGAGAGAGAATGAGAAGAGAGAAGGCCGGTCATGAGCACGTGGAGAGAGGGTGGGGAGGGAATGGGAAGTCCAACATGTTATTTTCTTTGCCAGGTGGGAAGGAAGGAACTGGAGAAACCCAGGGGTGAAAAAGGTTAGACAGGAGAGAGGCAAGGAGACAGGGGAGAAGAGCTTGCCCTGTCATCCACCAGCTTACCTCAGTTGGCCTCCTAGGGCTAACAGAGGAGACACCTGAAGGGTTGGTTATGCAGCCATTGTGCCCTTAACCCTTTGGATTCTGACTTGGCTTTCTGCCCACTGAGTTCAACCGGTGCGGGGAAATAACTGTCTTGACATTTATTAACATTGAAACTATTTGCCGAAGCGGAGCCACTCAATCATCCACAACCAAGGGTCCCGCCGCTTGGCTTCGCTTGCCGCTAGCCCATAGGCGGGGCCCGCCAGCCAATGGGCGCGGAGTTCCTGGTCTCCCGGATACAGGTGCAAACAGTGGCGTCTTCGCGGGCACCTCAGCCAGACCCTCAGCCCACGGAGTAACGGCCGCAGCCCGGAGTGGGCTGAGAGTCGTCATGTCGCAAAACCGGGAGCGCGACGACGTCCCTGTCGATGCCTCTGCCACAGCCTCTGCCTCTGCCCACTACTCCGGATCCTCCCTGTCGGTGAGGTGCGGCATCGCGGCCGCACGGGGGCTGGAGGGGGGAACCCTGCCGGGACCCCCAGCCCTCGGATCCTCCAAGCAAACTCGCTCTGCTTCTCCACCTCCCCGCCTCAGCCCCCCCCCCCCACTCCTCCCTCGCCCTGTGCAGCCTCTCCGGTTGGACCCCTCGGTCTCCTGACCTCAGTTTCCCACCTCTATCCTGCTAAGGGACCCTCACTTGTTTGCCCGGCATTTCTCTCCCCCACATCCTGTTTCTGCTTCCTCTTCCTGCCTCAGTACCCAGCCCCAGAGCTCCTGCAGCCCACTCAGCCCTCCTCTTCTGATATCAGCACCCTCTCAGGCGATTCCCACCAGCTGCGGTCCTTCCCTTCTAACTCCTTCCCCCTAACTCGGGATTCATGTGCACAGCTGTTGGGCCTTAGACACGAGACTTTTCTGTCCCTCCACGTGCTGAAGAATTGCTTGCAATTGAGCGTCCTCTGTCACTGCTGTGCGCTTCCATGTCATGGGGTGGAGGTGGGGGGTAGGAGCGGATTGGGGGGGGGGGCGGATTCCAAAAACCTGTGTCCTTCACTCTTTTTCCACCACTTTCAAATATGTCTTTAATATTTAAATAAAATAGAATTTTCCTTATCTCAGGCTTTCCTTCCACCGTGTACCTACCACATAATCCTCACCTACAATGTATTTCTTATGTTCTAATTCCTTTGTCCCCATGGATTCCATATTCTATTGTTCCCTGTGTTTATGCGGATTTTAGGTCTAAAACAGAGCCACGTATTCTTCAAGTGTGTAAACTTTAAGCAAATCACGTGGCTTACAACCGCAGAGCGCGCTGTCTCACACAAAGGGTTTTTTATTTGTTTAGCTGATTTTTTAAAATTGATTTTGAGTTTAATTTAAAAAAAAAAAAAAGCAATCAAAAGAAAAGAACCCTGGATGCATTGTTTACTACAGGCTCCTCCTTACGCAGTGAGCCATCTCCCTGGCCTGAGACCTACTGATCCTCACATTCCTATAGTCCATTAACTCATACCGCTCTCACAGAGAGCACTGAAAGACTGGAGCAGAGAGGGAGTTAAAAATGGAGCGGATGTGTTTCAAAGACTGGGATGGCTTTCTAGTTGCTGTGTTGGAAAGGAACTGAGCGTGGATTATACTGATGGCGATCTATCTTTTCTCAAAGATGGGTGCAAGGATTCCCTAGTCAGAACGTTCACTTTGTCAATGAGCACACCATCTGCTACCCTTCGGGGAACTACGTAATATTCATCAACCTCGAGACCAAGAAGAAGACAGTGCTGCAGTGTATTAATGGGATTGTGGGCGTCGTGGCAACTAATGTTCCCGGTGAAGTCGTGGCTTTCTCTGACCGCAGACTTAAACCTATCATCTACATATACAGCTTTCCTTCACTGACCAGAAAAAACAAGTTAAAAGGTATCTGGGAGACCCTCCCCCTACCGTACCCCCACCCCCTTCAACCCCAGAACTGAAGGATTTGGGTTTTGTTTGTTTTTCAAGATAGGGTTTCTCCATGTAGCCCTGGATGTCCTGGGACTCACTCTGTAGACCAGGCTGGCTTTGAACTTAGAGATCCATCTGCCTCTTCATCTTGAGTGCTGGGATTAAAGGAGTGCACCACCACACCTGGCTACTGAACAAAATTTTTTGTGAACAAGTCTAGTTCTTATGAATGAAGGTATTTTGTATCGTGAAAGGTTGTTTTAAACAAAAGCAGACAAGCTGACCACTAAAGGTTTTAGCCCAGCGTGCCACAGCCTTCTGACCAAACCGTGGTGTGCTTCCTGTCAACACTGGCATGACCTCAGAAACTAGCTAAAAGGGCAGAGAATCATCCCGTTGTGGTGGCACACACCTGTGGACCCAGCAACTTAGAGGCTGGAAAAGAAGGCTCCCTTGAGCTCTTGAGCTAGAAACTAGCCTGGGCAAGTTATAAAGAAACAACTACTCCCTCAAAATACACACAAATTGACGCCCAGCCCAGACCTAACAAACCAACACCTTAATTTGAACAAGACTTCTCAGGTAACTGATGTGCGTTTTAAGCTGTGAGAAATAACGGGTTGGAAAACTGGCCTCTTCTGCAACAATGTTTCTCCTCTTTCCTGGTGATTTATTGGAATTGGAATTCTTACACAAACCGATGCTTGAATCACTAAAGGCAAATCTGAACCTCTCTGTTCTTAACCACAGATGGGGCTAAACATGGCCTCTAATGTTCACTTTGTGTTGATACTAGCACAGGCACGCACACGCGCGCGCGCACACACACATACACACACACACACACACACACACACGCCCCAAACACACACCCCAAACATACACACACACACGCCCCCCACACACACACCAAACACACACACACACACCCCAAACACCACACACACACACACACACACACACACACACACACCCCAAGCACTCATCCGTGGTTATCTACTATTTGTCAAAATGTTGAATCATTCACAGATAAACTGACTTCCATGGATTGAGAAGCTATATACACCTCCAGGAGCCTCGAGCTAATGAACCCTGCCCCCATTTAATACAACCTGAATCTGGGTGTGGTGATTGATTGCACACACCTATAATCCAGACTTTGGAAAAGTGAGGAAGAAGGATCCAGATTCTATGACGACCCCCTAACTAAAAGCAAGACTTTGCCTCGAACAAAACTGACAATAAGAGCGCACATGCCCAGCACAGTCAGTCTCCACCATGGTGGTGGCTTAGTTTTAGAACCACATTGGGTCAAGTCAGCTCCATCTCTGTAGTTTACAAGTTATTTCTAGAGAAATTGCTCTAGAAATTGTTCTTCACAGATGAAGGTGCCTTAATAAAAACATAATCCAGTCCTAAATTGGGAACTGTCTGTGTGGACTGCAACCACACTTCATGTTTAAGATGTCCTTCACTTAGCTCCGTGGCTCCAGCCCTGGGCAAGCAATCAGGAGTTAATTCAAACCAGTAGACAACATCCATATAGAATAACAAATCCCTAGAAGGATTCACAGTAAAAACCGAAATAAATCATCAAGGAAGTCTATTACCATCAGTGTCATTTATTATCAACCAGAAGGTCTAGCCAATATACAATAATATACAATATATATTATAATATACAATATATTACAATAAATATAGAATAAAATATTTAACAAAAATATATAGCTGTGAAACGTTATAGGTGATGCGGTCATCTGTTGGGAGTTGGTAAGGAATACTTAGTAAGATAGGTAGTGGTTGCAGAATAAATGCCCATGCGTGTAGGGTAAATGTAATATATATGTATGAGTTTGAATTAACTTCTGATTGCTTGCCCAGGGCTGGAGCCACAAAGCTAAGCCGAGGGCTTCTTAAACACATGAAGTGTGGTTACAGTCACCACAGAGAGTTCCCAACTTAGGACTGGATTATATGAACTAACATATATGTATATGTATATTATTATGTATATACATGTATATTACATCATATATAAATGTATAATTCTGGGCTGGAGAGATGGCTCAGCGGTTAAGAGCACTGACTGCTCTTCCAGAGGTCCTGAGTTCAAATCCCAGCAACCACATGGTGGCTCACAACCATCTGTAATGAGATCTGACGCCCTCTTCTGGTGTGTCTGAAGGCAGCTACAGTATACTCACATATAATAAATAAATCTTTAAAAAAAAATAAATGTATAATTCTGTAGAGAGAGATTCCAGGATAGAAAACATGATTGTTATAAATAAATATACTTCTAATATTTGTCACAGAGTCACCCATGGACTCACTATTTTAGAGAGTAGGGAGGGTTTAAGAGATCCCAGAGTGTTTCTGGAATAAGTAAGAGAAGGAGGTAGCCAGGAGCTAGGCAAGAGGGTCTTTGTAACATCACAGTGCTCGGGGGTTAGGAGAATAGTGTTCCTTTGGGGACACCCAGATCAATAGAGGCACGAAGAAGACTAGATCCAGAAAAAATGAGGACTGTGGTAAAGAAACTCATACCCCAAAGGATTGTTCAACAGTGATGTTAAAAATTTTTGAATATCTGAACTTATGTGTCAAGATTGGCATCCTGTTCATCATAATACATATCACATGAAAATGGGATTCAACATGAGCAAGCCCCCTGGAAAAGTGGCAGGAAATATGGTAGGATACTATAGCTATTTCAGATTGGAGAAGAACCTAGTACCCTACTTGTAGGAATTGGTATATTTACTAACAAATGTTAAACTACAAACACCAGATCACAAAAAAAAAAAAAAAATAGCATGCAAAAAGAATGAAGAAAATATATTTAAAAATATAATCAAAAGTCCTCACAGCACTTACGAAGCCTTAAAGGGCTAACATCCCATAGGAACACACAGCAAGGGACTTCCCAGACAGATCACAAGCCAGATGTGATCAATTACATTAAAACTGTCTGACAATAATTGCTTTTGAAAAGCTTAGGGCTGGCAAGATGGCTCAACGGATAAAAATTCTTGCTTTCTCAAGCCAGAATTCAAATCCCAGAACCCATGTAAAACTGGAAGGAGAGAAAGCGACTCCACATGGGCGCCTCCAACAGGCACATGCTCAGCCACACAAACTGGAGTACCACAGCACGGTTTCAGTCCGGGGCTGTTCCCCCAGGGCAGGCTCACAGTATGTTTGGAGCTGTGGAGAAATTAATAGCCTCTCACTTGCTGGCAGTAGGATCCAGCAAGCAGATAAACTGATAGAGAGCCCTTCTGGGGCCATTATGTGAATCAGAAGTCAGTGTTAAGGAAATGTAGCAGCATGAGAATGAAGCGGCATGAAATATGGTTATAAGTCCATGTTCAAAGGAGTTAAAAGGAATTGTATAATTGTAAAGACAAAGCAGCCCAAACCCTTAGTATATGAGCAGTTGTAAGTATGTTAAAAAAAAAAAAAACAAAATATGAAGTGTTGTTATTGCAAACATAAATCAAATTTTTGAAAAAATATTAGGAACATGATAAAATGCCTCATGTAATGTAAACAAGAAACGAATAGGACAGAACACCTCGTGTGATCTAAACTGTGTTTTTAAAATGAGGCATGATATTCAATCAACACTTATTACAAGTATAAATAGTAAAGTCATATATACAGAAAGTACATTTGTGTGTACTTTTACATGTAAATACACAAAAGAAAGAGACTGAGCATAGTAGTGCACACCTGTACGCCCAGCACCGGGGAGGAAGAGAGAGGCAGGAGGATTTTCAGTCAAGGCTATCCTCCGCTACCTAGTGAATCTAAGGCCAGCCTGGGCTCCATGAGGTTCTGTCTGAAAGGAAAAAAAAAAAAAAGAACAGGAAGAAATGTACCAAATTTGATATTAGAAATATATAGATTCTTTTTCTCTCGCTAAGCTTTTAAAAACTCTTCAAAAATCATATATTTAATTTTTTGAATTTATAATAATATATAACAATTAGAACTTAATGTTGATGATAAGAAAAGTGTCTGAAGGATATAAAATAGTTGTATAAGGTCTCATCCAATAGAAAATGTATATTTTGCATCTCATTCTCAATAAATAATATTGTTCTCTTTACTAGTCCATGCTAAATAAATTCAATGACAGTCACATTTTAGAAATATACTCTGGTCACTCTGACAATAAAAAGAGCAGGGCTGAAGAGATGCTTCGGCAGTGAGGAGCACGCACGGTCTCCTGCAGAGGACAAGTTAATCCCAACACCCACAAGTTCGCAGCCACCCATAATTCCAGCTGAAGAAGATCTGAAGAGACCCTCCTCTGGTCTCCGCAGGCATCTGCATGCACATGGCATACAGTCTAACACACACACACACACACACACACACACACACACTTACAGTGAGACATATAAAAAAAGAAGCAGTCTTTAAAATACTCAGAGCACAAGCACACAAGCTCAAATACCAAGGCTGAGCTTGGGGCCTGTGCACCACACTAAAGAAGAGCGGGCCAAGGAGAAATCCGCTCTGTCCCCCAGCCAGCCTCCCCACGCCCTACCGTGTAAACATCTCATTGCCAAGGCTTTTAAAGCGAGTAAAGAAAGTTGTCCTAAGAAATGGAAAAAAAAAAACAAAACAAAACTGAGTTGAGAGCCAGACATGGCCTATGGATTTATAAATCCTTATTGATGATGTCTATTTGATATATTAGCTAGAATTATTGGAACCTCCCAAGACACATGACACTTGAGTAACTGTTCTAATCCCAATGTCTCATATTTATAGACATGTCTGGGCCATTCATTCCAAATCAGGCTGGGACACTCTAGTGTACTTTGCTCAGTACTGCACCAAAGTCAGTGATCTGATGATCTCAATAGGGACAGCTGTGAGTGGAGGGAGGCTACAGCCCTGGCTATGAGGCAGAGGCAGGGGCCATGAGTGTAGAGCTAACCTCAGCTACATGGGGAGATCCTGTTTGTGACAAAACCAGACAAAAACACCTCTCAGATGAGGGCCAGGGGATTGCTTACCTCCTGGGAAAGTGCTTTAGAGGAATGTGCTAATCACTAGGCAAGGGAAGCCTTCTGTGTGGCCGAGAGCTCATCTGGCTGTGACAGTCTGTGTCTTGGGTTTTGTCTTTTAGGCGACATCCTCCTGGACTACACTCTACTTTGCTTCAGTTACTGTGGCACCTACCTGGCCAGTTATTCCTCTCTCCCAGAGTTTGAGCTGACCCTCTGGTAAGTCCCAGCACCCTGGAGGGCTGCCTTTCCCCAATCTTGCCCCCCCACCCCCGGTTTCCCCAGAATCTTCCCCCTCTGGATTTTACCAAAGGGGATCCACATGGGAAACCCCAAACAAGGGAAGATGAGGAGGTTGACTATCCTGGTCGAATGATTTAATGGTGTCTTTTTGCTCAGGTATGAAATGTGTCAGGACAGAAGCCGTGGTAGCTGAATTACCACCTTCCCCTCTTAGTTAGGAACACAGTTCTAAGTGCTTAAAGTTTTCATCTCTCCCCAGAGCAAGCCGTTCTTCTTGAGTTATTAGCATGCTTTCTGTCTGTGTTGGAAGTAGGATGGATGGTCTGTGTGTCCGAGCTCAGTTTGAAGTAAGCCATTCATGGCCGGCACTGGAGCAGTATACTTGGACTGGAACATTCTACCCCATTAGCCAGCTGGGCAGAGAAACCTGTGGGTTAGACACATTTGTGTCTGTGCTAGGCCCTTACATGTGGCCAGCTTTATGGGTGCATTCTATACCATCATTGGCATAAACCTCGCTGGGGAGTTGAGATTTGTTTCTGTTAGTGGGAAGTGCTATATGTTCCTGGGGTGGTTGAGGCCACTCTTTGAACACCAGTTTTTCTACACAAAAATCTAAGATTCCCGATTCAGAGAGCCAAGTTTCACTTACGACTTATGTACCACTTTTTTTTTCCAGTTTACTATTTTATTTGAGTGGGTATTTTGTCTGCCTGTGGGTTCTGAAAATCAAACCTAGATCCCCTGAAGGCACATTCAGTGCTTGTAACTGTTGAACCATCAAAAGCTGAGCATAGTAGGGCAGTTTGCACCTATAATCCCAGCACCTGAGAGGCTGAGATAGGAAAACTTTGGTGACTTCAAGTCCAGCCTTGGCTATGAAGTTTTGGGCCATCCTGGGCACCTGCTCTAAAGTATAAAACTGAGGGGAAGGAGGAGGAAGAGGAAGAAGGGAGCATTCTACTGAAGATTCATGTTGTAGTGCACTGGTAAAATGTTTTCCAATCATGCTTGATGCACTGAGTTTGATTCTTAAACACACACACACACACACACACACACACACACACACACACATACACACAGAGCTTTACTGAGATATAACTCATCTATGAAATATACAGTTTAAATTTGGGCTGGCACAAGCACCCTTGAAGCCATTATCATAGTCAGGACAACAAATACACCTCTTACCCACAGTTTCCTTGTACCTCCCAAACCTCACCATAGTTCCTGGCCACACAGGCTCTTAACCCACCGTCACCCGAGTCAGCCTCTGGTGTGTCTCTGTCACTCAGGATTCGTTTGCCGTTTCTACACATTTCGTATACAGGTGCCATACAAGCACTTCTGTTCTGTCTGCGTATATGCACCTTCAAGGGTCTGGAAATCTGCTAATGCTGTAGTTATCTGTTAATGCTGCAGAAGCAACAGTTTCCTTTGCTTTTCCATGAGATGAGTATAGCATGTTAGCTATCCTGAGTCTGATATTTTTATGATAGATGTCTTCATGATCCAAAGATCCTGCACACATGAAAGGGAGGAGGAACCAAAAACACCCACGGACAGCAGTTTGTGAGCCTGATCTAAAGAGGAAGGGGGACTTAGGGACTCGTAGGTAGAGTACAAGAACAATTACGTCTCTATAAGTCTCTAGGCCAAAGCACTGGACCAAGCTCTTCTCTGAGGCCATACATACGGTCACAGCTGTTTCATAGTTAAACTCTCCACTCTATAGAGCATGCTTGTCCTTATCACTGGGGCCTGCTAATCAATATTTGAGGAGAGCGAAGTTTCATTTCTTTGGAGAGTCAAACACAAGTCAAAGCAAGGGACAGAATCTACTTTTGTCAGGGAAAGCTGGTAGGAAGTGGCCAGCATCAGTGTTCTCTCTCCATGTTTGAACTGTTTTATTCTTAAGTTACTTGTTAAATTGCTGGGTAGAGTTTAAGCCTAGAGCAACTGAGATATTTCACAGCTTCTAGTGATCTTAGGTACATAGGAGCATGTAACCCACCTGTCTTAGTTAGGGTTTTACTGCTGTAAACAGACACCATGACCAAGGCAGCTCTTATAAGGACAATATATGAGGCTGGCTTATAGATCCAGAGGTTCAGTCCAGTATCATCAAGGCAGGAGCATGGCAGCATCCAGGCAGGCATGGTGCAGGAGGAGCTGAGAGTTCTTCATCTTCATCTGAAGGCTGCTAGCAGAATCCTGGCTTCCAGGCAGCTAGATGATGGTCTTAAAGCCCACATCCACAGTGATACAACTACTCCAACAGGGCCACACCTTCTAATAGTGCCACTCCCTGAGCCAAGCATATACAAACCATCACACCTGAACTAACCTAAGAATGGAGGAGGAGTCAGGGAAGTATAACCCTCATATTGGTTTTCTGAGATCACCATAACAAATGCTACAAAGCAGGTGACTTAAGAAGTAGAAATTCATTGTCTCAAGTTCTAAGATCTAAGAATTCTAAGTTCTGGATGCAAGCGAGCTTGGTCCCTTCTAAGGGCTGTAAGTGAATCTGTTCTGTGCCTGATCAATTCCCACTGCTACCTTGATGGTCACTTCTGACATTCCTAGGCCCATAGATGCACCACCCTGATCTCTGTCTTCACTCACACATGGCACATCCCCCCGTGTCTTCACTCACACATGGCACGTCCCGTGTATCTTCACTCACACATGGTACATCCCATGTGTCTTCAGTTTCATAATGCTTCCCTCTCAGGAAGACATCAATGGGTTTAAATTGGGGCCAACCCTAATGACTACAGTTTGACTTGATTACCTTTATTTTTTTAAAAAATGATATTTCCAAATAAAGTCATATTCTGAAGGTTGGGACATTACTAATATGAATGCTTGCCTTTCCCATTAACTCACAGCAATACCTAAAGTATAAGTCGGGATCGGCCTTAAGAAAGTGAGGATGTCAGGCACAAGAGTGCTGTGTGCAAGGTCACAAGGTCAAAGAACATACATCAGGGTGTGTGTGTGTGTGTGTGTGTGTGTGTGTGTTCCTCATTCCTCCAGCAAAGAACTTAGCTGGCAGAATTTGAGGCTATTTTCTCAAATGGGCAAATCAAGTAGCAGATTTTTAAATTTTTTTTTTTTAATGTCAGTAAATGAGCTACAAGTACAGGACACCCAGATCCACATGCAGGGCTCAGGTACCACACTTAGAGATTTAGACACTAATATGATGATTTTCCATTCCTCAGATTTGAGTGTGTTAAGTTCAGATCAAACAAGAAGGACAAAATTACCCTAGTACTATGGAGCAATACTTAAACACATATATTGTTTCACTCCTTAGAGAGATTCATTTAAATATAGTCACTTAAAAGTTTGGTGTTTATGTCATAGGTTATGAAATTATGTCACAACCTATGCCCTGGTTGATGCAAGCTGTCTGAAAATTAGATATTTTCCAGACATCAGATTAAACAAAACTTACGTTTTCATCAATGCCATTCCCATCGAAGGAACTGGGAAGCCAATGTCATCTTGTGCAAGAAATCAAATCCTGGCATGGATGTGAGCCAGATGTCCTTCAACCCCATGAACTGGCACCAAATGTGTTTATCGAGTTCAAGTACAGTGAGCGTGTGGACCATTGAAAGAAGTAACCAAGAGCATCATTTCAGGA
>JADRCD010219818.1:0-34714 GCA_019843815.1 Montemys delectorum
CTTCCTTCCTTCCTTCCTTCCTTCCTTCCTTTCTTTCCTTCTTTCTTTCCTTCTTTCTTTCTTTCTTTTTTTGAATTTGTTTTTATTTTTAATTAGATATTTTCTTTTATTATCTTTCAAATGTTATCCCGTTTCCTGGTTTCCCTCTGGGAAAAAAAACAAAAACAAAAACCTATTTCATTCCCCCTCACCCCTGCTCTCCAACCTATGTTCTCCCAATTCCTAGCCCTGGCTTTCCTCAACTTTGGGGCATAGAGCCTTCATAGGACCAAGGACCTCTCCTCACATTGATGACTGACTAGGCCATCCTCTGCTGCATATGCAGCTGGAGCCATGAGTCCCAAAAAGTGTACTCTTTGGTTGGTGGTTTAAGTCCCTGGGAGCTCTGAGGTTACTTGTTAGTTCATATTGTTGTTTCTCCTATGGGACAGTAAACCCCTTCAGCTCTTTGGGTCCTTTCTCTAGGTCCTACATTGGTGAACCTGTGCTCAGTCCAATAGATGGCTGTGAGCCTCTCTTCTGTATTAGTCACTGGCCAAACCTCTTAGGCCACAGCTATATCAGGATCCTGTCAGCCAGCAATGGCTGGCATTCACAATAGTGTCTGGGTTTGATGATTGTATATGGGAAGGATCCTTAGGTGGGGCAGTCTCTGAATTGTCCTTCCTTCAGTCTCTGTTCTACACTTTGTCTCTGCAAATCCTTCCATGGGAATTTTGTTCCCTCTCTAAGGATCGAAGTATCCATGCTTTGGTATACCTTCTTCTTGAGTTTCTTGCAATTTGTGGATTGTGTCTTGGGCATTTTGAGTTTCTGGATGAATATTCACTTATCAGTGAGTGCATACCATGTGTGTTCTTTTGAGATTGAGTTACCTCACTCAGGATGATATTCTCCAGATCCATTCATTTCCCAATCAATTTCATTCATTGTTTTTTTAATAGCTGAGTTGTACTCCACTGTGTTTCTATTTCTTTAGGGGATATGGGACTGTTTAGATCATTTTTCTGATCTTCATTTACCTTTGGTACCTGGTATCTTTCTAGAAAATTGTCTGTTTTATCTAGGTTTTCCAGTTTTGTTGAGTACAGGCTTTTGTAGTAGGATCTGATGATTTCTTGGATTTCCTCAGTGTCTGTTACTATGTCTCCATTTTCATTTCTTATTTTGTTAATTAGGATGCTGTCTCTATGCCCTCTAGTTAGTCTGGCTAAGTGTTTATCTATTTTGTTGATGTTCTCAAAGAACCAGCTTCTGGTTTGGTTGATTCTTTGTATAGTTCTTTTTGTTTCCACTTGGTTGATTTCAGCCCTGAGTTTGATTATTTCATGACATCTACTCCTCTTGAATGAATTTCCTTCTTTTTGTTCTAGAGCTTTCAAATGTTCTGTCAAACTGCTAGTGTATGCTCTCTCCAGTTTCTTTTTGGAGGCACTCAGAGCTATAAGTTTTCCTCTTAGAACTACTTCCATTGTGTCCCATATGATTGGGTATGTTGTGACTTCACTTTCATTAAATTATAAAAAGTCTTTAATTTCTTTCTTAATTTCTTCTTTGACCAAGTTATCATTGAGTAGAGTGTTCTTCAGCCACATGTATGTTGGCTTTCTATTATTTATGTTGTTATTGAACACTAGCCTTAGTCCATGGTGATCTGATAGGATGCATGTGATTATTTTAATCTTTTTCTATCAGTTGAGGTTTTTTTTGTGAACAGTTATATGCTCAATTTTGGAGATGGTACCATGAGTTGCTGCGAAGAAGTGTACTCCTTTATTTTAGGGTGAAATGTTCTGTAGATATTTGTTAAATCTATTTGGTTCATAACTTCTCTTAGTTTCACTGTGTCTTCGTTTAGTTTCCTTTTCAATGACCTGTCCATTGGTGAAAGTGGGGTGTTGAAGTCTCCCACTATTATTGTGTAGGGTTCGATGTGTGTTTTGAGCCTTAGTAAAGTTTCTTTTATGAATTCAGGTGCTCTTGCATTTGGGGCATAGATGTTCAGATTTAAGACTTTCTTTGGTGGATTTTCCCCATGATGAATATGAACTGTCCTTCTTCATAATGTTTGATAACTTTTGTTTGAAAGTCTGTTTTATTGGATATAAGGATGGCAACTTCTGCTTGTTTCCTGGGACCATTTGCTTGTAAATCCTCTTTCCATCTTTTAAGTCTGAGATAGTGTCTGTCTTTGTTATTGAATAGTGTTTCTTGTATGTAGCAAAATGTGGGAGCTTGTTTGTATATCTGGTCTGTTAGTTTATGTCTTTTTATAGGTGACTTTTGTCCATTAATATTGAGAGATACTAGCCGGGTGGTGGTCGCGCACGCCTTTAATCCCAGCACTTGGGAGGCAGAGGCAGGCGGATTTCTGAGTTCGAGGCCAGCCTGGTCTATAGAGTGAGTTCCAGGATAGCCAGAGCTACACAGAGAAACCCTGTCTCAAAAAACCAAAAAAAAAAAAAAAATATTGAGAGATACTAAATAAAGGTGACTGTTGGTTCCTGATATATTTGTTTTGTAGATGGCTGTAAGTGTTTGTGCTTTTCTCTTTTTGGCTTTGTTTTAAGATGCCTAATATCTTGTCCTTTCCTTGGTGCTGGTACCTTCCTTGTGTTGGAGTTTTCCTTTTAGGATTCTCTGTAGGGCTGGATTCGTACATAGATACTGTTTGAATTTGGTTTTGTCCTGGAATATTTTGGTTTCTCCACCTATGTTGATTGAGAGTTTTGCTGGGTATAGTATCCTGGGCTGGCATTTGTGTTCTCTTCGAGTCTATATGATATCTGACCAGGCTCTTCTTACTTTCATAGTCTGTTGAGAATTCTGGTGTAATTTTGATAGGTCTACTTTGTATGTTACTTGGCCATTTTCTCTTGCAGTTTTTAATATTGTTTCTTTGTTCTGTGCATTTAATGTATTCATTATTTTGTGATGAGAGGACATTGTTTTCTGGTCTCAATTATTTGGTGTTCTGGAGGCTTCTTGTACTTTTATGGCCATGTCTTTCTTTAGGTTTGTGAAGTTTCCTTCTATGATTTTGTTGATGACATTTTCAGGTCTTTGAGCTGGAATCTTTGTTCTCCTCTATTCAGATTATTTTTAAATTTGGTCTTTTCATGGTGTCCTGAATTTCCTATATGCTTTGGGTTACGAGTTTTTTACATTTTGAATTTTCTTTGACAGTTTTGTCAATCTCTTCTATGGTATCTTCTACAACTGAGATTCTCTCTTCTATATCTTGTATTCTGTTGGTGGTACGTACATCTTTAATTCTTGATCTCTTTCCTAGGTTTTCCATTTTCAAGTTTGCCTCCATTTGTGGTTTCTTTTTGTATTTACTTTCCCTTTTAGGTCTTAGATTGCTCTACTCAATTCCTTCACTGGTTTACCTGTATTTTCCTGTATTTCTTTCAGTGAATTATTGATAATTTCTTTAAAGGCTTCTATTATCTTCATGGAGTAGGAATTTAGGACAGAATCCTGATTTTTCAGGTGTGTTGGTATATTCAGGTCTTGCTGTGGTGGGAGAACTGGGTTGTGGTGATGCCCATGTATATTGGCCTCTGTTGCTTATTGTCTTGCCCTTGCCTCTTACCATCTGAATATCCCTGGTCTTTGTTGGTCTGGGTGACTCTCACTGGAATCTGTTTCTTTTGTCTTTGGGTTGCTTCAGGTCTCCCAGTATGCCTGTGTTCCTACCTGTAAGCAGTCTATCTGTGGTACCTTCCAAATTGTGGGCTTTTCAGAGGATCAGAGAAGCTGCTGATCTCTTGCCTAGACTACAGTAGATCTCGCAGGAGGCCTTTAGACTGTTGAGTCTTAAGTGGAGCAGTCAAGTTGTTGTTCTGTGTGAAAATATTTTGCAGGGGGCCTATGGACTATTGTTTCTCTTTTCCTGTGTGCAGCAGAACTCCAGGGAGGCTTTCAGTCTGTCCAGTCAGTTGCCCTACATGGTGTGGAGTATGGGGTTCAACAGCTCTGAGTGAAGCATTCCTCTAGGGAGAATCAGTATATGGTGTCTTCATGGGAGTAGACCAGCTAGGAGTCTGTCCCAGCAGAAAGGACCAAGAAGAAAGTGCTATAAAAACTATTGATTTGTGAAAGGTGATGGTACTGTATTGTAATAAATTGCTGAAATTGTTGATTATTTCAGTAAGTTTTCTGATGAAGTTTCCAGTATCTCTTATGTATGATACCAAATATTTTGCAAATACAGAAAGTTTCATTTATACTTTTTCTATCTGCATCTCTTAATTTTTTTTCTTTTCTTAGTGCTACAAGTCTACAATTTGAGTACAATATTACACAAGAGGGAGGAAAGTGGACACTCCTGCCTTGTTTGTAATTTCAGTAGGATTGTTTCAAGTTGTTCTCCACTTAGGTTGATGTTGGCTGCAGGTTTCTCATTGATATAGTATTATGTTGAGGTATGTTCCATCTACTACTATAATATATATAAAATTTTTATTGTGGAACATTGCATTTTTAAAAAGTTTTTCCTGTACCTATTTACATGTCTATGTGATATTTGTTTTTAAGTCTATTTATGGGGTTATTTTCATTTATTGACTCTATATGTTGAACCATCCTTGAATCACTAATACAAAACCAACTTGTTCATGATGGATAACATTTTCTAATAAATATCATTGTTCTGTTTGTAAGTATTTCACTGAGCTATTTTGACTGTTCATCAGTGTTATTAGCCTGTAGGTTTTGTTTTAATTGGTTTGGATTTTTGTTTTGTGAATTTGTGTGTGTGTGTGTGTGTGTGTGTGTGTGTGTGTGTGTTTATGTGAATTTGTCATTTGTGTATGACTAACTACTAGTAGGAGTTTGCAAGTGTTCCTTTTCTCTTTCTTTCTTTCTTTCTTTTTTCTTTCTGTCTTTCTTTTACTCTTTTATTGTTTTCTGAATAGTTTAAGAAGGATTGGTTGTAGATCTTTGGTGTCTTGTAGGATTCTCATGTGAATACATCTGGGTCTGGATAATTTTAATTGTGTGGGTTTCTATTACTGTTTCAATCTCAGAATTTGTTCTGTGTCTGGGTTGTTGATCTTACCTTAATTTAATTTTGTTGGTTTGGTTGAATGTAGAAGGACAGCTATTCCTTTTATGTTCTTCAATTTAGTGATGTACAGATGTTTAAAATATTACTGCATAATATTCTGAATTTTTGGTATATGTTATATTTCTCTGTTCATTTCTGTATCTGTTGGACCCTCTCCTTCCTTCTTTAGAGTAGTCAGACGAAGGGTCTATTGATCTCATTTATCTTCTAATACAACCAGCTCTTATATTGATTGATTTTTATCATTAATTTATAAGTTTATGTTTCATTAATTCTAGCTCTAATGTTTATTATTGTGTGCCATTTAATGGGTTTGGGTTTGGTTTGTTCTTGCTCGTCTATATTTTTTGTTATATCATTAATAATTTATTTGTGTTTTTCATGGCTTTTTAATGCAGGCAGTTAGAGCTATAAATTCCATTTATAAGATTTCCTTTAATATGTACTAGAGGTTTTGTTGTGTTTTCATTTTCATTTAATTCCAGGAATTTTTACTTTTTTCATTCTTCTTTGACTGATTTATCATTCAGAAGTGAGTGGTTTGTGCTCCATATGTTTGTATACTTACTGAATATTTGTCTACTGTTAGTTTTAAATCTCATGGCACTATGGCCAGATTAATTTGTTAAGTTATCTCTCCCTCTCTCTCTGTCTTTCTCTCCACATCTGTTGAGAATTTACATTCATATTTGAGAGAGAGATTTATTTTATTTGTTATTTTTAAGTGTTTACTATCTTTGCTACTTTTCTATTGCTGAGGTAAGTCACCATAATCTTTATTACTATTTTCTTGTATCTGTTGAGGTTTGTGCTGTAATTGACTATGTTTAATTTTGGAGAAAGTTCCATGATGTGCTAAGAAGAAGATAAGTTATTTTATGTTTGAGTGAAATGTTTTACAGACATATGTTAAATCTCTTACATTCATAACTTCTGTTTGTTCCTTTATTTCACTGTTTAGTTTCTATCTCAATAACCTATTCATTATTGAGAGTGGTATGTTGAAGTCTCCCATTGTTCATGTATATGGATCAATCTCTGATTTAAATTTTAATAATGTTTCTTTTATTAATGGGGTACCCTTGTATTTGGGGTATAGATATTCAGAAATGAGCAATTTATCTTGATGTTTTTCTTTAATGAGTATGAACTCCCTTTTCCCATTTCTTTTTTTAAATTTTTAACTTTTTTATCCCCTTTATATTCCAGTATTAGTCTTTCTCTTCTCCTAGTACCCCCTCACAGAGATCCTCCTCCCACTCTCTCTCTCCTTGTCCTCTGAGAAGGGGAAGCCCCCCTGAGTGTACCTGTGTCTGGCTCATCAAGTCACTGTAGCACTAGACACATTGTTTTCCACTGAGGCTAGCCAAGGTGTCTCAGTTAGGGAAACTGGATCCACAGGTAGGCAACAAATTTAGCAACATCACCTAGTCCAGTTGTTGAGGGACACACATAAAGACCAAGCTACACATCTGCTACATATTTTGGGGTGTAGGACTAGGTCTAGCCCAGGCTTATTCTTTGATTGATGGTTCAGTTTATGCTTCCCCATCTCTTTTGATTAAGTTTGGTTGAATATCTATTTTATTCGATATTAAAATGTCTACTCCAGCTTGTTCCTTGGATCTATTTGCTTAGAAAACTTTCTTTTAGCCCTTTATCCTAAGGTAATGTTTATAATTTGATACTAAGTTTAGTTTCTTGCATGCAGCATAATGTTGGATCCTGTTTTCCCATCCATTTTGTTAGTCTGTCTTTTTTTAATTAAGGAATCCAGCCCATTGTGTTGAGAGAGAAATTAATGACAAATGATCATTAATTACCGTTATTTTAATGTTGGTGGTGGTAGTGAGATTGTATATGGAGTCTGGGGAGTATTTCTTTTCTTTTGATTTTGCTGGTATGGAGTTATTTATTTCCTATGTGTTCTTGCATGTATTTAGCCTCATTGGGTTGGAGTTTTCCTTATAGTATCTTCTGTAGAGCTCAATTTTTGGCTAGATATTGTTTAAATTTGTTTTATTTTTTCATGAAAATCTTGCTTTCTTTATCTATGGTGATTAATAATTTTGCTTGGTATGGTGATCTGAGTTTGCATGTGTGATTTCTTAGAGTCTGCAAGATATCAGTCTAAGCCCTTCTGGCTTTTACACTCTTTATTGAACAGTCAGATGCCATTGTGATAGATCTACCTTTATATGCTTCTTGGGCTTTTTCTCTTGGAGGACTTTAATATTTTTTCTTTGTTCTGTACATTTTGTGTCTTGATTATTATGTGACTGGAATGATTTTCTTTTCTGGCCCAACCAATTGGTATTTGGCAAGCTTCTTGTGTGTTTATAGACATCTCTTTCTTTTGGTTTCCTAAGTTTTTCTATGAATTTGTTGAAAATATTTCCTAGGCCTTTTAGCTGGAAATATTCTTTATTCTTATTATTATTGTGCTTGGTCTTTTCCTAGTATCCCAGATTTCTTGAATGTTTTGTGTCACAAACTTTTTAGATTTAGCATTTTCTTTGACCTAAGTATTAAATTTTTCAATTGTATCTTCTACACCTGAGATTCTCTCTTCCATCTCTTGTACAGTGTCGGTTATGCTTGCATCTGACGTTCCTGTTACCTTTTCTGTTTTCCATCTTCATGGTTCCTTCATTTGTACCTTTATTGCTTCTATTTCTCATTTCAGGTCTTGAAAATTTTTATTCATTTTCTTTACTTGTTTGATTGTATTTTCCTGTATTTCTTTAGAGGACTCATTCATTTCCTCTTTAAAGGCCTCTATCATCTTTATAAGAGTGGATGTAACTCCATTTTCTTGTGTTTTGGCTTGATATGCTATCCTGGACAAGATGTCATTGAATAGCTGGGCTCTAGTGATGTTGTATTGCTCTGACTCTTGCTAATTGTTTTCTTATACTGTAGCCTTAGAGTTGACTCTGCTGTTAGCTGCATGCTCCTGATGGTGACAAGACTCCTAGGGGAAGCAGGAGACCTTGTACCTAGCAACAGAGATCAAGAAAAAAGCGTCCTTCACGCTTCTGCTATTTCCCAAGTGAACTTGACTGGTCCTGAGGCCCCACAGGACACTTCAAGAAAGCAGAAAGAGTTGTGAGCCTGATAGTAGAGATGAAGGAAAAGCCTTTGGCTCACTTCTGCTGGCTTTGTCTCAGGTGGATTTGTCATGCAGGGGATTAGTGGAAAGGAACTATCTTGGATGTTGCTAAGGCCCCTTAGGCCTCCTCAGGAAGGCAGTCAGAGCTGTGGGCCAGATTTTAGGGGTCACAGGATATCAAACAGCTCATCATGTTCCACTGGTGGACCTCTGCTCTCTGTGCTCCAGATGTACCCTGAATTTTTTTCTGATTTTGTTTATTTGGTATTCCTTTTCCTTCTGGTATATATGTAGGTAAATCTTTCTACAGTTTGGGAAAGTTTTCTTCATGATCTTGTTGAAGATCTTATCATCCTACTGATTTGGAATTTTGCAGCCTCATCTATTCCTACATCTTTCCTTTTTTTGTTTCACACACACACACACACACACACACACACACACACACACACATGTGTGCGCATGCCTGTATGTGTGTGTGTGTGTGTGTGTGTGTGTGTGTCTTCCACTTAGTGCATTCTACTTACAAGTCCTATTTTTGAGTTTTCTCATTGGGTTGTGTTGTGTTCTTGTTGTTTGCTTTTTATTATTATTATTATTATTCAATTATCTGTTCGTTTTATCTTGAACCTTCTTCAGTGTTTCTATCTCTTGAATGAATTTCAGTTTCACATTCTGGTATATCATTGTCATATTCTGCAGCTTTGTCTTTCTTTTTTCTGAGCATTACCTAGGCATGCATTATCTCTAAGTTTATTCATTCTAAGTTCACTGAGTTCTTTCTTTGCATCTTCTTTAACTCCTTTGATTCTTTGTTGATGTTTATGACTATTCTTTTAAATTCTGCATTCAATGGTTTATACAGGCAATTTTCTTTTGTGAACATTTCTATAGGAATAGTTATTGGGGGAAGGCATTCTCCCTTGATTTGTCATACTGCTCATAGTTTTGTAATGAAAGGTTAGGCTATGTAGGCTAGGTATGGTATAAAAATTCAGTGTCATTTAGAATGAAATCAGGGAGTGGTCAGTTATTCAGAATTTCATCCAGGTCCAAGCCTGAAAATTTGTGTTATATTTGTAAGGTGATGAGTATGGATGATGATGATGATGATGATGATGATGATGATGATGATGATGATTAGTTAGATTCACCAAACTAGACCCTTGCAAAGATTATGCAGTATCTGGTATCTGGCTGGGCAGAGAAATTGAAATAACATGAAGAGTGCTTTAATAATCAACAAGAAGATTTAATGTAGCACTTGGGTAAGTTGGGGATTTCCAGATAGCATTACTACCATATATCTGTAACAAGAGACCTTAACAAGAGTAACAATAAAAACATTACATATTTTAATTGGCATATAGTCACATCATGGAATTGTGCCCATGAATGACATGGTAAGCTTATTGTCTTCTCAAAAGAAGAGATATTCATGACCCTAGACAAAAATATGTCTTTGTAGTCATAAAAACATTTTCCAATTTTTTTCTGTGTTGTTTAATTAGTGTACTTTTATGATTCTCTTGGTTTTAGTTGGTGACTGAGAAATAATCTAAATTCTAAGTATTAGATGGAAGGGGTGAAAAACAAAATATCAAAATGACAGTTAAAGCTATTCAAAGACTTTAGACATATTTACACATCTATCTGCTTGGGAGGAAATTTAGATCTTAATAGCAAAAGTTGTTTATAACACTCTCAAAGCAACAGAAAATGCATGAGTAAAGAAATGGCCATAGAATGCAAATGCACATTAACATATTAGTATACATTGACTAAAGGAGATATGGGGGAATGAATGAAAATCCCAAATAACAATGCAAACACAACAGAACATGAATAAGAAAATGTTCTGAAAAGGAACCTAATTATCACTTATAAGCAGAGGAAAGGCAGAATAGAAGAGGGTTGTTGAGTAAAACTTGTGAGAAATAAGCATTATTCTTATCCTAGAAATTTGGCTCAAAATATATCTTAGTTTGTAATTATTGTGTATTATGCAATCTTTTAAAACAAGATAGATAGCCCCTTTCTACCTTTCCACCATTATGGTACATTTCAATCTTCTTTCAGCTTAAAGTCATAAACCATGTTGAGAAAGAATGGAAAGAGCTGAATGTCATGGCTCTGAGAGCAGGCTTGGAAGTAGGAAACTGCACAGCTCTCTGTCAGAATTGCAGAGAGCAGTTTGAATCAATAAGCACATTTAGGACTGACATGTGCTAGAAGCTCATTAAATGTATTCTTGCTTATGAAGACCTACTGGGGTGAAGAGCTGGATGTCTTTGAGACTGGTTTATAGTCAATATGTAGAGTTGCATAGCATATTGTCAAGTGTCATATATTTTTAAAATATGTAAAGCTTTGAAAGGCAATGGATTCACCTGTTTACTGGGTGTCATCTTGCCATTGTATGAAATGAGCCTGTCTGATTATAGCATAGATTATGATTACAAGATATGTATGATAACCCTTATATTACTACCTTCCTTAGTAGGCCCTTCAAGAAATTCTTAGTATTTCTTTCTTTTTTTCTCATATGTTTATATCTTAGCTATGTGAGTGATCAATAACTAATATTTGTGAGAAGTGAGTTTGTATGGGATTTTAGCAGCTGGTACATATCAATACGAGACATTTTCACTGGTTCACATCCTCAGATTGGTGATGGAGATTAAAGCTTGCCTATATAAATTAAATTTCTTGTGCAAACACCAGCCTCTCCCAACAGAAGTCAGTTCCTCCTCTTTGTGTTATGGGTTACTCCTTACTGGGTCATTACTTAAAGTGCATGTTCTCACCATGTCTGAGGCATTTTTTAATTTCCAGCTGTGAAATAGTTACTGTTCTTGTCTCCTATGCATCTTAGAGTTCCCAAAGACATACCTGAGGGCACATTTACTAGCGTAGAGTCCAGAAACTCTTACAGTCACAACCAGATACTGTTTTCACTGACAGCTTCTTATTTCGCTTCTGTCTACTATGTGGCTAGATCAAAGGAGTTTTCCTGACATTGAATATATATTTTCCATGTAGGCAAGAGGACTATTTTAGCTATAACACTGAAATCCTAACACAGACCTAGTACTTATAAGGTTGTAAATATTACGTGGGACATGATGACTCCTCCTGAGATACTAACAGTGCAGCAGGGAAGAAGGTGGATGCAAATTGCCATTCCTACTAAAGAAAAAAATCCTTAATTCAATACTCCAAGAGATAAGTGGTAATATATGCACTCTTAAAAATGAGACCATGATATCTAAACCCAGACGTTATAAAAGACTCAAAGAGAGCAGCTTTTGAGACAGACCATGGAGCCTGAGACATTTCAGGAGAGACTTTAAGAGTGTATACTCAAGGAGAACATACATAAACAGTAAAGAGAATACAGTCAAGGTGTACACAGGTGAACACTAGAGTGATTTTTATAAAGCAAGCCATGAAGTGAGGAAACAGTAAACAAAAGTATCTGCCACATGTCCTGAAACACATTGTGCTTGAAGTAAATTGCCAAAAGTGGTTAGGTGCCTGGACATTTAACAATTGCTAGTGAAAATGATACATCATCTCTTGGCCAGAAATATCTTTGTTCTATTGGAGCTTTTGGGGAAATCTAGAGACAATTTGAGCCCTATGATGGATGCAGTAGTAGTAAAATATCAAAACCTGACATTATTGTGAGCATAAAAAGAGAAAGAACTATTAATATAAGTTCTAAGGTGGTATGGTGAGGTATGGGGGAAGAGGGTGCTTCTGCTGGCCCATGCCAAGGCACTCCTTCCCTCTGAGAGACCATCCACACGATATGACATAGAATTGAGTTTATTTAGGGCATGGGGAGGGGAGTTAAGTGAGTAGTAGAGGCAGAGAAAGGCAGAGAGAAGAAGAAAATAGAGAAGTAGCTGCTGGCCATGACTAGGGGAAAGGAATGGAGAGAGAGGGGAAACAAGGGGCAAGAGGCAAGATAGTAGGAGAACATGAGAGCAAGAGAGAGAGGAGGGGCAAGCAGCCCCTTTTATAGTGGGCCAGGCCTACCTGGCAGTCGCCAGGTAACTGCGGGGAAGAGCATACCTGGCTATTGCTAGGCATCTGTGTAGGTAAAGTCCAGACAGAATACCAACAGATATGAAAGAAGGGAGAAAGCTACTGTTGAAAGCAAAGCAGTGTTTAAGATAGTTTTGAAGGGCCTAGAGAAGAGGACAAGGATCTCAGCAGGATTCTGGCAGTAAAGACAACAAAGAGGAGATATTTGTAAATGAGCAATTAAATATAGGTTTGGCAAAAACCTAAAAAACATCAGCAAGTCAAAGGTTATGCAAATATAATTCAAAGAACACCCAGGTCCTAGAAAATAGCAGGTAGCAATATTGCACACTCGGGCTTAAGACACAGAGGCAGAGATACTGAGACAATGATAGGGAGACAGAATAGTTAATCTGGTAAAGTTTATTTGAGTATGAAGTATTTGCCAATGTGTAGTTATAGTTATTAATAAGTTACTAGGAGTTTCTTCATTCTATTTTGAAACCACATAAAAATTCATAGAGTATTCTTCTTTTCCATTAAGAGTTCTTAACCTTGTCACTTACATTTGCCAAATCCTATTGTACAGAGAACTTCAAAAATTATCAGTCATCTTTCCTTACACTCCTGCATGTTAGATTTTCTTCATTACAAATCTTCACTTCTTTGCAATACTGTGATATAACTTAATGCAACTTAATATAACTGTGGGGAAAAAAAACAGATTTCCACCAATGATTTCATAATAACATAATAAATTCAAAATTAACTGTGCTAAATTGGCAAAGCAGACATTTCCCATTGTTTTAAGCTCACATGAAACCAATTCTTGGCTATGTATTCATAGACAAGTAAGTGCTTTTGTACATATATGCACATTTGTCCACATCTCCTCCTTACATCGATGAATGAACATATATTCAAGTTTATAGTATGATTGTGCATTATATGCAGATATATGTTGTATTCATTCAAACTATGTGTAACAAGTATGTGTATATATGCTGTAGCATATTACAATATGTCAGGGCCCATCTTCCATCCTTATTCTCAGAACCACTGAAGAGCTGCCTTTCAGTATAAGACCACTTGAAAATAGGTCAACCTTCTTTATAAAAGCACTTTTCCTGGTACAAATCACTTTACAATAAGGAAGCTAGAATTAGACAATAAACTTTCTAAATTAGCAGCAAAAATATGTGATGTTCCTGGTTTTTAGCTTAATTTTTTGTAAATACCTATATTGTCTTTGTTTTCTACAACCAAAGGAACAATAAAGTCAAATACCCTATAAGCACAGAAAAGTAAACCTAGAAAGTCTGCAGAAATCTGTTTTTAGTAACTGTGATGATTCATTTTACTGTAAATTAACATGACTGACTTAGGATGACCTGACCAGGGACTCTCAGTTGAGGAATTGTCTTCATTGAATGTGGAAAAATTACCCCCAAATGATCACTATCTCTTGTCTTTTTCAAAAAGGACAAAGACAAAGATCATTCTCTTAGGCTCACTGGCTTTACCTGTTGTTTCATAATTAATTTACTATGATGCAATCCTTTGTTGATATTAAACCCAAGTTTTCTGGGCTTCCAATATGAGTAGAAAAACAAGTTATTCTATACAATTGTTGTCTTTGTTGCCATATTTGGTCTGTTGAAGCATCCAAGCTCTTAGACTAAGCAATGAGCAGGTTCTTGATTTCTCTAGTATGAGACAGTCATTGTTGAACTACTTCAAATACTGTGTCATCCAGCTCAAGGACTGAATAACTACTGGTTTCCACATATTTCAGGTATGAGAAAGCTAGTTCTTTTAGTGTTTGAAAATATTTTTATAAAGTGATATTTACATTTATGTTTATGTGTATATCAAGTATATTCTTTCAAAGACCTGAGACTGTACTGTGGCTCTCTTTATAGAAAGGAGAACACTGAAAATCGAGGGAGTATACTATTTAAAAAACAATGCAAAATAAATGCATTTGTTACCCCTTATTCAATTTTTGTGAGACATATGGAATTTAATGACTCTATAAAAATTTTGAAGAAAATATAGAAAAATAAGAAAATACAGATGCTGGATGGTTCCTTTTAGCATATCTAGATATAAGAACAAGGGAACAATGAGCTCACTAAGAATTGTATAGGTCCAGATGTATACAAATAGTAAAAGTTCTTGGTTGGCTTAAGAAGGGAATCTTTATCTCCAGCGAATTTATAACCTAAGTTACAGAGCATTAAACTTAAGTCTTCAATGCATGATTGGCTGAATTAAATTCAAATTAAATCAAATCTAATTTTCAGTCTTGATGTGTATGCACCTTTAACATGAAGGCATTAATTGGAGATTCGGATATTACAACATGGGATGGCGATATGAAGACGTTAATGAGGTTCAGATCTAGTGGGTCTATTCTACCTGAAGAGTCTCCCTACCCTTAACAGACGATGCATCGCCATACCACCATCCACCTCTCCATTATTGCCCTCTCTATCCTTCCCTCAAGGAACTAATGCTGCCTTTTCAGTTGATGAGAGAATGACTTTGGCTAAAGGATATGTCCTACATATAATGATGATGTCCATAAGATCATCATAAGGTGCATCAAGTTGATATACCAACTATCTTTGCTGTTAGACCTATAGGCTACTAGAAATGAGTTAGAAAATGTTGTCTATCAATAAGAAGACCACATCATTAAATGACAGCAAACTTTTTAAAGCATAAGTCTGGGAATATGAATAAAAATGGATTTTTAAGCATATATGACAATGGTTTCAGGGACATTGAAACTGGATTAACAGGATTTAACACATGTGTCTACTGAGAAGAGAGTCTTAGTTTTATGTTAAACCTTGCACAGTTTGCAAAGTTGCCAAGAATTTATTTGATTGGTTGGTTGAATATTTATGAAAACAAGGTTTGCTGAGGAAGATACAGACTTGCATGATACTCCTTGATTTAGTGCTGATGAAAGGATTTTGAGGATCAGGAAAATTACAGTACTAGAGTGATTCACATCTTAAAACCTAATCCTCCATAATGGAAGGAACAAGAAGACATGTCTTCCACTTACACTAGAAAAACAAAAATAGTTAGAAAGACACCAAAAATTTGAAGAATTTTGCCAGTGCTCTTCTCCATATGCTAAACCTCAGAGTTGGAGATTCAGCTGCTCAGTTATATAACTTAAATTTAATGTGATTAATTGGACTCCAAGGACTACTTTGAAGCAATGAAATCACCAAAGCCAAGGTGAGTATAGTTAACATAATAGGCAGCACAGCACAGGAAAAATGTGTCTATAATTACCTGATACCCTATTGACACTGTATACTAGCTAATTAATATTGTTGTTTTGTGGATCAAAATAGATTAAAAGCTTATTAAGTTGTTCTCTTAAAAGGAGGATGAGCAGAGAAGGGGAGAGGGAGAGGAAGGGGGAAGGACAGGGACAGGGGCAGGGAGAGGAAGCAGCAGAAGAGGATTAGGACGAAGAGGAGGAGGAGGAGGAGGAGGAGGAGGAGGAGGAGGAGGACAATCCTAGAAATAAAAGGGCTACACTGGATTATACAAAACTTTTTTCCAAATTCCGGACTTGAGACAGTATAAAGATTCACAACTAAAGGTATGGCAAGGCTCAGATGAAGAATATCTTACTCCTTACTAGAGAGTTTTGCTATTACAAAGCTTTCTTCTATCCTTCTCCAGCCGGACATACTGTCTTTCACTATAGAAATTACACATTGGAAAAATGAAATAATCAGATTTTTCAGGCCCAGATGGATAATGCTTATGTATTGACACTAATTTTCGGAGAGCCAAAAGAATGATAAAGTAAAGTAGATTTGTTTGTAGAACATGAATAATCAATAAAATTCTGCCTAAAATCTGACTCCCATTGAATCCAATGTGTTGCTAAATTCATTGCGTGGTTATTTTCCCAGTACTAGCATCTATAATTGGAATATATATTAGAAGTTGACAGGTTGTTACAATGCTTGTGAAATTGCCAAGGAGTTTCCCATCCACATCACCGTGAAGCAAAGGCTATCAAATACTCACTATGGATTATAGAAGATAGTACTACCATCAAGAATATAAAAGGTTCAGGGATAGTGGTTAATACAATTCCCTTTATTCTTCCTATTTGTTTAATGCAGAAGACAAATGGATCATGGAGAATAACAGTTAATCTAGTAGTTACTACAATTGCAACTTATGACCCAGTTGTGTGTTGCTTACTCAACTAGACTAATACATCTCTTGGTACTTATTGTACAGGTGTTGACCAGGAAAATGCAATTTTTAAAACACTTGTTTATAAGGACTTGTTTGTAAGTAAGAAGTATGATTTTAGCTGGTAAGGCCAGTAATAGAGCTTTTTAGTTCTATCTTAGGGGGTCTTTTAATTCTCCAGCATTGCGCCATACTTCTATTTCATGGGGATCTTGATTCCCTCCTTTCCACACTATCTCATTATATTGATGATATTAAATGGATTGGGCAAAGAGAGTAGGAAGTAGAGATCATTCTAGACTTGTTGATATAGCACATGCATATTAGGAGATAAAAATATTAATCAAAAGAATTCAGTAGCCTTCTACTGCAGTGAAATTTAAAAGAACCAGTGTGGTGGGCCATGTGCAAATATATATTTTAAGGTGAATGATGAGCTATTGTATCAGGTCCTTTCAAACACTAGAAAAGCAGCAAAATATTTAATGGACCTCTTTGGATTTTGGCAGAAGCATATTCTTTACCTGGATTTGTTACTCTGGCCCACATATCCAGTGATTTACCAAGCTGGTAGGTTTTGTAACAAACCTATAACAGGATTCAGTTATTCAACATGTTCTTACTGTTTTGAAGTCTGCTCTGCCAGTAAAGCTAGTGGGACAAATGAATTCGAGATGTCTGTGGCAGATTCAGATGCTTTCTAGAATCTTGGCAGGTTTCATATGTGAATTACTATGGAAGCCCTTGGAATTACAGAGAAAGGCCTTATTGTCATCTTCAGAATTCTCCCTTTGAGAGACAGCTCTTAGCCTGCAATTTAGCCTTAGAAGAAACTAAACAATTCTTTTAGTTGAACTTGTGCCAACCATACATATATATGTATATGTATATATACATATATATATATATTACACACAAAATTTATATGTATGTATATCATATTATAAATATATCACATACTATATACCACATATAATTGCAATTTGTGTTAATATATCAAGATAACTGTATATCTATTTATCTATATAATCTCAATCATCTATATATCTACATAATCTATATATGTATATCAATATAATCTATCTTTAAATATACATACATAAATATATACACATATAAATATATATGTATATATACACATATAAATATATATATTATAGTGAGGTAGTTCTCTAGAACATCCTTTTTCTTCTATGGCAGGATTCATGGATTCAGGAACAAGAAGCAAGAAATGGCAACGCTTCCATTTGCTGTTTCCTTTGTGACTAAGATAACTTGTTTCCTTCTCTTTGTGCTCTTCTAGCCTAGATATTTTGGTTTCAGGAAGGAATGTTTCTGCCAACACACAGAAATATTTCATTGAACTGTAAGTTAAGATTTACTTTGACCACATTGAGCTACTAATATAGCCTTGAGTCAACAAAGTGCAAAAGGAGTAACAGTGTTAGAAGTTGTGGTTTATTTAGCCTTCCATACCTTTACACAAAGGCTTTAACAAAGATTATGTCAGGCATGTAGGCAATCCTTTATGTATCTCTCTGTGTTACCATAGTTTGTGATAATGATCTTTGGGAAACTATAGCTAATCCTGGGAGAATGATAAATTGTACATACCCTTAAGGAATGTGCGTACTAACACTTACCAAGACACACTCATGCTGTTGCTCTAGTTGGAGGAAATATAGAATGAGTAGAAGAGGAAAGTAGTTATAATACCTGCTAAAGCCAAATGGCCAGTTATAAAATTGAGGATTATAGTTTACAAGGAGGTTTTTGTCATTTAGTAAGAATATGCTTATATACACATGAAGGGCTATCCTCCTAGAGAAAACAGACTTTCCTTCTCTCAGCAGTTATTGGTTGCCAAAAGCGCCTTGGCTAGTGGTAAGACTTCGTGTTCAACTCCCCTATCCATGCTGGGATTTGGCCTGGCTTGGGATTGTACAGGTCTTGTGCATGCTGTCACAACAGCTGTGAGTTCATATGTCAGTTTTATTTAAGAGTGTTGCTTCTGGTAAATTGACTATGTTACATTGGAAGGCTACACATCTGAGAATACTTGAGTTACACAAATTGATCTGGATGAGTTTAAAGCTTTGGAAATTTTAAGAATTTTGGAGGCCTTCTAAAGTTGGACTATATTTTGCATCATGATATAAGTACAAGACTTTGGAGAGTGGGTGGAAGGTAAATGTTTTGAAGTGTCCTGTTTATATGTAAAGTTGACTTAGTATAGCTCAAGATAATTTATTTTAAATGTCAAATTGCTGTGATTAGAGTATCTGGGGCAAGTGCCTCAGTTGAGAAATGAACTTGGTTGCTTTACTAGGTGGAAAGACCCACCCCAAATGTGGACAGCACTTTCTTGTAGCGGACTAAATATTAAATTACTTGAAAGAACGAGTATCTCGCTATTCTCGCTTGGCTTTAGTTAAGTTAATTACCCTATTGCTGTTGATTCCTGGTTCCTGTGCTGATATTAGAACCATGATTCTCCCAGAAACCTCCAAGCTGGTACTGCTGAGGTGCTCAGACTTATGTATTGAAACAACTGATAGATCTTCCAACATTCTGCTATGAGATAGCTGTTATCAATCTATTCAAAGTGTTCTATTACATTAGAGAAGTCTATTTGATTAAATTTTATATGAATATTTATATACTGTATATGTTTGTATTGCATATATACTAATACCTACACATGCATATGCTGATTCTTTCAATTCTGTTCCACAACAGAACACTGATTCAGCTGATCATATAGATTGAAAAGACAGCATATTTTTTTTTAACAGAAAGTGTCCACATGGATATCTCAATATCATCACAATAATTTATACTTCAGGAAACTCAAATTGTTACACCTCAAACTGAGCATGCTTTTACAAATTCAGTCCTTAAATTATTAAATTATTCATCAGTCATGACAACATTCCTAATGTACTCTAAGTCTTTTACAATGTGCTATTTTGCTTACTACTTTTCCACATAAATATAAACTTTCAATTTTTTATGTAACTAAACTAAAGGTAAAGAGCATTGCTTGTTTCCTTAAGCATATACAGTCAGATAAATGAGCATACTTGGTAATAAACATTAATAAATAAATGTATCAAATAATAAAATCACTTGAGAATAGCTTCTGTTTATCTGATTTTTGAAGTTAAAAATCAGTGTTATACAGTGTGCTAACTCTCAATTATCAACTTTCCTTTCATAAAATTAAAACTAGGAACAATGTAAGCAATACATGAACAATAAATGTCTAGTTCAGTGAAACTGATATTTTCACCTTGATGTCCATGCTAAGAAATGAATTGTCACAGTCAACTTAGTGGCTACCATACATCTATAAATTCACTGAGATATCCATTTCTTGTTTTTACATTAGGGATGCTAAGTTCCTGTTGCTTAATATTTCTGAGTATCTAATATGATCACATACACTAAATGCTACTAAAATTGTAGATTCCATTTGCTCATATTAAAAAAAAAGTTATTCTCTTGGTGAAGGAATAGTGATATATTTGTCAAAAACAAGAGAAGAGAAACCAGGATATATTTGACTCTAGAGAAAACATAAAGGTATAGAAGAATGATATTAACTATGGTGTTAACTTAACTATAAATATGTCTATAATAAAAAGAAATTTTCAGGGTGTTCCTTGTGGAATAGAAACAGGAAGTTGAAGTTCTTATTTTTCATGATAGAAAATTGAAAACTAATGTCTATAATAGAAAAAAAGGAAAAAAT
Organism: Montemys delectorum; assembly: GCA_019843815.1. Classification (NCBI taxonomy): domain Eukaryota; kingdom Metazoa; phylum Chordata; class Mammalia; order Rodentia; family Muridae; genus Montemys; species Montemys delectorum. The sequence goes on from JADRCD010219818.1 coordinate 20,215, forward strand.
AATTATGGGGTATTAAGACATGGAAGTAAATTTCAGAAACAAATACTGATGATATTTGCATTTAGAAGACAAGGATTAGAAAATCTGGCATTTTAATCACAGCCTGTACCTGCCTGTAATCACAGAACTACAGTGACAGAGGCAGGAATTCAAAGTCAATAGCTGCTCATAGAGTTTTACTCAAGCCTGATTACATAAAAATTTCTGTTAAAAAAAACCCAAGTCAAGAATGAGATTGATACACTTGAATAAACTGCATCTAGAAAATAGCTAGTAGTATTAATTATGTAAATTATGTACACATGCAAAATTCATGAAAAATAAAGATTTTACATGTGGCAAATGATCTAGGGAATCATTAAAATGCACTGGACCTCAACTGTAGTGAATTATCAGCACCTTGATATATAACTTGAAGAAAACATGTGTATCTGAAGATCTGCGTATATAAAACAAAAGCAAAAAGCTTTGATATGGACTTAAGGCAAGTAAGAAATGACATACTCATACAGAAGAATCTCTATGTTGGCAGCTTTTCTATCAGTTGTGATAATATACGGCAAACTTTCTGTCTCTTATTTTTTAAAATTAGTTTTTATACTTGGAGTTCCCAAGGGGCCATTTTGCAACTGGTGGATCAATTAAAATAGGTCAGGGAATTGGTGGGTAGAAATCTATTTATTTTTAGCCTTGGAAATATTGTGTGATCCTGTGCCTTGCAAACAGAGTAAATAAAGTCCCTAAATTATTTAATATGATATAATTAATTAGATGACCTGTCAAATTTTATAGTTTGTGAATATTGCATCTTAATTTTTATTGTATATTTGGTTTATAAAGCCAATAGGATCATCACTCACTTTAATTTATATGGTTTTAAAAATTAAAACTGATTTCATTAAAGTTTAAATAGATTAGTCTCATCACAGTGAAAATTAGTCACTTCTGCTGTTTTTATGGTTTTTACCGTGAGCTAGGTCAAGGGGGAGATCAAACATAAATAACTAAGAAGCTGTTTGTGTGATGAAAAGCTCTTGAAATAACATATTAGAAAGGCATATATAGATATAAAAATGGTAAACATAAAACATAGATACACATACAGCTAAATACTGCATAAGTGTGATTTTTAAAAACTTTGGACTGGTTCTTTGTGAATTTCACATCATGTATCCCAATCACATTTCTCTTCTCCTCTCCTACCACCCACCATTGCAACCTCCCACCCCACAACAGTGAAAACAAAATCTTGTTTTGGAGCTGTAGTATGTCACAGTGTATCCCACAGTATCCCATTCCTTTTTCTCCACATTTTTTTTTTTTTTTTGCTGGCAAATATCCATTTAAATGACTCACTGGTCTGGTACAGTCCTCTGGCTTCTGCTACTCTGTCCATACTGAAACCTCATAGGGACTCCTCTTAGGTCTCCTGTTGTTGCACTGAGTCATGGAGATTCTGTAGTTTTGGACCGGACCTGCCCCTTCATGCATTCCAGCTGTTTATCGATGGGGTAGATGTTGGTGTGGACCAATTCAACATCCCGCATCTGGGCCTCAGGAGGTATCCAGACTTGGTCAGCCTCCAGCTTTTACACCCTCAGGCCTTTGGGGATGGCTCTCCTGCAACCTCACCACCAAGGTCAGTTCCGCTGTGCTGTCCAGGCAAAGGACAGGGCTTGCTCTCCTAAGTGCGGCAGCTGATAAAGCAAAGGACTAGTGCTCTTGCTCCCAGGGCCAGGTCTTCTGCCTGCTGCAGACGGTGAGAGCTCTGCAAGGAAGAAGGAGGGTATTTCTCCCTTGTCCAAGCCAATTCTCCCAAGGTCTTTTCCCTGGCTGTGGCTCACCTGCACTTTCCACAATGTGTAGGCCTGCTCGCCTGAATACTGCAGCTGGCTAGTGGCAGGGTCTGCTCTGCTTTCTTTCCTGTAGTGCCAGCTTTCTCAAGATGTCTAGATGAGGTGTGTGTGTGTGGGGGGGCATGGTTCTGCACAACCCTCAGACATCAATCTGGCCCCAGGTGGCAGTCTAGATCAGTGATGTCCATCTGTTTTTGGGATAACACTCCTGCTATTGCAGGGCCACGGACCTGGACGCCACCCCTAGTGGCAGCTTAGGCCAGGACCCCACCAGGGTCTCAGGTAGCATCACCAGATACTTACATAAGTCTGTTGCTCACCATCTGTAAGTCTCCAAGTTCTGTCTCTTTTCGTTGTGCCCAGACCCCTCTATTTCTCTTTCTCTTCCATTACTCTACCACTTACTTGCTTCTCTGAGCGGTGCCTGGGAAATTGGAGTGTCTGATGTTGTCTCAGGAGTGGTCTTCGGAGTGTTATGTGCATGATGACACTCAGCAGCGGTCACCTGTAGCATGGTCGACACTCCTTTCCCTCAAGGCCTACACAGTGATAGAATGGTGTTCATTTCAGCCCAACTTTCTGTTTGGGCCCCATGGTACCAGTCTGGTTGTTCTTTTAGGCTCGTTCCTCATCCAGCCTGCCTGACTGCCTGTCTATCTTGGCCTCCTCAGCCCTGTGTCTTGGTTGCTTTACATTCTGAGAGCCCATCTTGATGTGCCTAGCACATGACCCGTCGTCATCTCAGGCTAGCTCCCTATTCCAGTGCCCTGGCACCATGCTAATAGTAGTCTCAGGCTAGGTATTTTTTTTTCCTCAGAGAATATTAGGCTATTAATCATTCAGATGTTTATAGGTCAGAAAATTTAGCGTAAACAAAGCCTCTCTCTGCTCTGCCACCTTCTGTTGCATATGTGACACAGCAGCCACATCCATAGTACATCCAGGGGCAGGAATGAGAGTTTTTGTTTTTTAAAGAAAAAAAATTAATAAATAACTACCTTTTAGAGTTCTTTCTTTAATTCTGTAAAAGAAAAATTAACGTTTAAACAAATCAATGGGCAGAAAAAATGATATATCACTTAGTATTTATTTTTTTCAGTGCTGACTCCTTGGGACTGCATAACCAATTAGAGGGCCCATCCTTGGAGGAGACCAATTCTTCCTCTCTCAGAAATAATTAATTGCCTGTGTGTATTCGTCAAGGGATGAAGTCCTATGAGGTTCACTCTCCATATTGGCATATCAGCTGATGTTGTTGTATTTTAGGCCTTGTCAAGCAGCTATTCTATTCAGATTTCATAGGTGTTGTTCTCCTCTCATATCTAGAAGATATGCTCTCACAGCAGAACTCCAGGTCTTCTGTCTTCTATAAGATTTATGTTCCCTATTCTGTGATATTTGCTGAGGCCTAAATGTAAGCATTTTGCTATATATGTGTCAACAGAGGTTGGAATCCACGTGGTCCGTTGTTTCTATATATTTACTGGTTGTGGCTTTCTGTAATGGTTTCTGTCTACTGCATAAAGAAGCTTTTTTGATGAGGGGTGAGAGTCAAACTTATAAGTGAACATTCAAATAAGTATTTAAAATGCACTTCATAATTATATATGTTTATGAAAGTAGAAGTAGGTCCTCTACAATCCACAACATCATTAGCTGCAGGAGGTTGGCTAGGTTTAAATCAGACACGATTTATTTCATGTTAAGCAGACTTTAAGTCTAACTTAGAGAGATATTGGCAAGTGTAATTACTTCAACTAGTATCTCTTATCCTGCTAGTAATTGCTTTGGGTCATAGGCATCTGAGTTCTTACAAATATTGTTTTTCTCCCTTGGGAGTTTCCATGGGGCCTCCTGGTATTATCAAAGCTGGTCCTCAAGGAGAAAGCTTTTCAGGTCAGATTAAGCTAATGTGATCCAAGTTCTGTGTCTGATGACATGTTGTCTTCAGCCAGAAGAACTTACTTTCAACTTCTTGAAAGCAACCAAGGACAGGGAAGCAATAGTCTATAATGTTTAAGAAGGCTCTTCAATTCCCCTGAAAAACCAAAATGGAGGTTTCTCATGTCGGGTACTGGAGGCTTTCTTAGACAGTTTCTTGAGCAAATCATCATCCTAAGTGGCTATTTTTATATGTACATCTGTGATACACACACACACACACACATATATATACATATATATGCATATATGCACTTATATGTCATATTAATCTTAGATTAATATGAAATGATGTGGTTCCCTTTCAAAGAACTTTATTATTATTTACCCCTCCTCTATCTTTCTTCTTTAATTGTTCCACTTCCTCCCATTATAGTTAAAGATGCATTCACCACCATTTCCCATTTTCCCTTGATATCCTCTGTATCTTGCTGTTTTCCACCTTAGAGTTCTTCTCTATCCAAGACCCCATTTTACATTCCTGATATCTGTGTTTATTTCAGGCAATATATTCATATCTGAGTATTTGGAGCTAGAAATATGAAATAGGAGAAAACATATAGCATATGATTTTGTGTGGGGGTTATCTCACTCAATATATAATTTCTTGAGTTTATTACAGGATTTTGCTGTAAATCACTCCAGTTGAATAATATTCAAAAATGTATATATACTACATTTTCATTACCTCTTTATTAGTTGAAAAAAGTTTAGGCCATTATCATCACTCATCCCTGTAGTGAGCATGCTGAACAAATACCTGTAGAGTAGCATGAAATGGTCCAAAGCTGGGTCATATGGTAGATTTTTTTAACTTGTTAAAAATTGTTTGCACTGATTTCCATCCTGGCTGGACCAGGGTGCAATAGCACCAGGAGTAAATGTGAGTTCCCCTTTCCTTACTTCTCCTCAAAATTTAGGGTTTTGTTTGTTTGTTTGTTTATCTTAGTCAATCTGACTGCGGAAAGATGAAATTTCAATTGTCTTAATTTGCACTTACCTATTTGATAGAGATCATGAACTTTTTTAAAAACTATTTTATAGCAATTTTTTTCTTCTTCTAGGATCTCTGTATTCAGATCCATAGTTCGTTTTATAATTTGGTTACTTGTTTTCTTGACTCATTTTTCTTTTCTTTCATTTGTAATATATTATAGATATTAATCTTCTGTCAGATATGTACTTGGCATAGATTCTCTTCACTCTCTAAGTTTCCTCTTCATTTGAATATTTCCTTAATTTTACAGAATGTGTCTTAGTTTCTGTTTTTCTGAAGTATGACTTATTAGTTGTTGGCCTTAATTACAGAACAAACAGAATCCTATTCAGAAAATCCTTTCCTGTATCTATATCATGTATAGTACATGTTCTGTTCTAACAGCTTCAGGATTTAATGTTTCACGCTGAGGTTTGTAATCCATTCAGACTTAAATTTTTTGCAGGAGCCCATCAATGTCTAATTTAATTCTTATGTACATCTAATTTCATGTTCTACATGTGACATGGGCATACAGTTTTTTTCTGAACCATTTGTTTTAGATAGTGCATTTTCTTCAATGTGTAGTTTTGTCATCATTGCTACTATTAAATAGCTATAGTTACATGAGATCATGTTTGGGCCTTCAACTTTGTTCCACTAGTTTAAATATCTCTTTTTTGTGTGAGTGCCATGCTGTGGTTGTTGTTATCATGGCTTTGTAATTATGCAATCTGGAATAGTGGTCCCAGCATTTCCCCTTCTCTTTGTTTTTTGTTTCTTTTTACTTTTTCATTAGTGTGTGAGTGGGTCTGTGAGTGTGTGTGTATTTGTATGATTTCATATGTACCCTAGAACTCTTTTTTGTAAAGGATATTGGGGAAATCTTGATTAGGATTCCCTTAAATGTGTAAAATTTTTTCATAGAATCTTCATTTCACAATATTAATTCTACCAATCTAAGAGCATTGAACGTATTTTCATTATCTATTGCTTTCCATGGGAATACAAAGTTTTTCTTATCTAAGTCTTCAATCTCCTTGGTTAGGATCATTTCCTAGATAGTTTTTGAGGCTATTGTGAATGGGAGTGTATTTATAATCCTTTTCTTATCACGTTTGTGGTAAGTATATTGAAAGGCTACTTTACTTTATATCCTTTTATTTTTGATCACTTCTATGTATTTTCTGTTGGAATGTTTTGGACCTCTTATGTCATCTTCAAATAATAGAAATAATGTAATTCAACTTCTCTTTTTCCTATTTGTATTATTTTAGCTTTCTTCTCTTGCCTTATTGCAAGACTCCTGTCTGCTTCCTTGTCCCTTTTTATTGGAATACATTTTTCTATCCTTTCATTTTAAAGTGGTGCCTATCTGTAGTGGTAAGATCAGTTTCTTCTAGAAAATAGGATAGGATTGCTTTTATTTCTTAATCCATTTAGCATGCTTGTGAATTTTGATTTCAGAGTTGAAGCCATAAATATTTCAAGTTATTATTGAAAGTTATACATTGATATTTTTGTCACTTTTGTTGATTTTTGTTGTGTTCTTAGTTGTACTTTTGTAATTAGCTTCCATAGCTGCCTTTCCATTGTCTCTTCACTATACTTACTCATTTTCTTCAATATAAATTGCTTCTACATATTCTCTTTATGGCTGGCTAGGTGGACTTGGATTCTTTCAGAGTACTTATAGCATGTTTTTATTTTTATTTAGCTTCATATTTGTGTTTATTTGCAACTTCTCTTTGAATTACTGACTGAAGCTTATGATTGTTCTTTTAAGTTCTGTGTCTTAACATTTACCTAAATGATTCTTATTGGAGAACATTTTCTACAGTGTTAATGGAATTTGTTGGGACTTATTAAGTTGATCTTTTAGATTGTAGTTTTACTTTAAGATCTGGGCAAATAAATTTCTCTCACTAAGTTGCCTGATAAAGACACAGCAGGTTGAGGTAATACTCCGGGTGTGTCACCTGGACTAAAGTTGTTAAGGGAAGGTGCAGATGGGTTCACTAGTCTGTTTCAGGGACTTGGTTGTGGGACATAGGGTATGTCTAGGTATTAGGGAGCATGCTGGTTTAGTAGGTTGAGCAGGGAAACCTAGCAGTCTGTGTCACAACAGAGGATATGCAGATTGGGATATGCTTGAAGATTGGATATAGATTGGTCATGACAAAGTCAGGAGTACATAGAGCCTTGGACTGGTGTGGAAGATTTATATACTGGACTAAACATGGGGATTGGCGCCAGCTCAGAGAGGGCTCCTAGATGTGAGGACCAGGTAAGGTCTCAGGACTGAGAATGTTACAGGTATGGTGAAGTCAAGTGGAAGGACTACTCACCAGGCTGTGCCAGACCACAGAATGTGTGGGACAGGGTAAGACTAGATACCGGTTATCACATGATGTTATAAGAACAGGTAGACATGGGCTAGTAGTGGAGAACATGGGAAGCTTGCTGCTTATTGTTGTTGAATCTAGTACTCCTACATTTAAAAATAAATCAGAGCATTGAATTCCAGCCAGGATTTGAAATATGTTCCACATTAGCAACAATTCCTGTTCCTTGTTCCATGCTTTTTTCTTCTCTTTCCTCTCCTTTTCTTTATCCTTCTTCTTTTCCTTTTCCTTTTGGTTTTCAAGTCTCTTCTTTTTTTTAAGTGTGATCAAACTGATAGAGCCACCACCTTTTTAACTCAAATTTTATATATATATATATATATATATATATGTATGTATGTGTATGTGTATATATTATAATATATATCGTATGATTTATAATGCATAGTAATATATGATACATGATATATGATAGAAGGAAACTGACCTTACTTCTCAAATGTTTTCATATATCACAGAACTAGAGAATTGCTCTATTAAGTACTTCCTGTAATCATAAAGTTTGCAGGAAGAAAGCACTTTCCTTATCTGGTAGTAACTATACTAGCTAGAGTGACTACTTAGCAGGTTAGTAAATTGTGAGTTCAAAGCATTATGGTCTGTTGCAGTAGTCTGTTGGGGAAATAATTTGAATGTATATTATCAAAATAATATATATTCTCTTTAAGCCTTGTGTCTACATAACACCTCAGATCTGAGCCTTCATGGATAATCATGAATGAAACAGCTGATAAGCAATGTCATGGTTGCTTAAATGATCTCTTTAGTAGGTCTTTCCTGTATCTGGAGCTAGCTCAATATGAAGCTATCATCCCTGCTGGAATTTTCCCTCTGAGATTGAACAGTGAGATTTAACAGAGACTACTTTGCTGTAATACCAGTTTGTTTTTATAAATTGCTCTGTTTCCAGCCTGCTTGAAAGCAGGGCTCTTCAAGAGAATTATTCATTTGCTAGCTATGCCTTTTGGGATAGAGTCCTAATTTAGTCTTCTGTAGGATGTACCATTTACATATATAAGTACACACACAAACATATACAAACACATACATACATACATACATACATACATACATACATACATAGGCATATGGAAAGAGACATCATTAACTGATGATGTGAAATGTCCTCCAAGTGAATACTGTAGACAAATTAGGACAGGTAAAGGCAGTATCTTACAGTCACCCCAGGTAACTCACTCTCTTTTTAGTGTTAATCTTTGAGTGTGTACCCTGCTGAGAACAACTATGCTTAGTGATAGCTAGGACAAGGACAGTGAGTTTGAAACACCTCTGCAGTTAGTGGGGATATTGAGTTTCCTTATAAGCTGCTTGAACGAGAGACTGAAATGGGAAAAACCTCTCAAAAGCAGCTTCTCACCTAGTTTTGAAAACTTTTGAAGCTTTATCCTGACATAGTGTTTCTGTCATGAGTGAAGTTATTGTTTCACATGCCTCGTAGTAGACGTAGTTTTAGTGAAGAATTAGCACTATATGGGATATGGAGGTTGGGGATCTAACAGAGAAATGGTTAAAATTCCCTCACTTAGGTGTTTGACATATAGGTATTTACCACCAATTAAAACAAAATAGATGATCGAATTATGCCTTTGAAAGAATGAAGATAAGAATTTTCTCCCAGCTAATTGGGAAAAATCGTGGCTTACATCAAGAGAGGACAGAATAGAAATTCCAGAACATGTACTTATATATGGGCTGCCTATCTCAGCCACAAAATTTCTCAAAGAACAACTACATACTTGGGTGGCAATGGAACAATATGGCTGTGTCTAGTTTGTATTTAGTACCTCCTCAAGGGCAAACCACAGATAAAGACAAATAGTACTGGTCTCATAGTTGTCTCAGGTCAAGTTTTAGAGATGGAACTCTCCTTGTATTTCCCTTTTGTCCATATAAAAAGCATAATCCCTCCAAACCGAAGTTGACATTGATACCTTGAATGGATTTATTTCCCCAGGGTGCACAGTTTATTCTTAGAAGATAGTGCTCTTCAGCTATTCCACTGTAGCGATTTGCTAGCTAACAGTTTTACAGGAGATGGCTGTTTTACCCGGCAGCTTTTCTTCAGCTGGGAACCAGTGAACTAGATAATATATTTAAGTGAACAGCCAGCAGATGGTCAGGCTGAGATGAGACCATATGGCTGAATATATCATTTGGTTCAATCTTCCGTTGGCACAGAAGGCATATTCATCTTAATATCCCCCGTTAGCACCTGGTTAAAGAGGGTAAAAGATTTCTATCAATCCTAAGGAACAGCTAAGTATTGAAACAATTTCACTCTCACATGTAAATAAACTTTGAGTTGGGCATTTAATTTAAAAAAAGGCAGATCACAAAGAAAATCTATCACAGAGACTTTTCTCCCATTTCATTTCCAAAATACAAACAACTGGGCAATCTTTAGCCAGAATAAATTCACTAAGCTTAGGTACTTTCATTTCTGGGATGTCTTTTTCACACATTAGAATTTCATCTATATAGAGTGGTAATATATATATATATATATATATATATATATATATATCAATTTTGAAGGGGGAAAGTAAATGTTGTGCATGATTATATATCAAGCAAGTAGAAAACACTAGAATTGTCTGGTAGTACAGGCATGGTTAAAGAGGAAAATAAAAAGCTTGAGATGATTATGTTTTAAGGGTGTAGTAATTTTTCTTTTTACCAAGTAGGTTAAAAAAAAAACCAATAAAATCAGGATGAGTGATGACGACTGTAGTATACGGAGGATGCAATCTGGGTATCTACATTATTAGACCTTACCCTGAGCACGGAGGCCCTAAGGCGCTGCTGTGTGGGTCAGTTAGGTTGAACTGATTTTGCAGGCACATGAGCTTTTGTAAAGAAACACAAGTTCCTGTGCTGGATTCTTGCTGGCTTGATAGTAAAGAAATATTTTTAATTATCAGCTAAGAAACTTATTCCACATGCTCTCCAAACCTTAATGGTAGAAAACAAAGCAAGTGTCCTTAGTGTGGAGGATCATACACTTCTCTGAAAACTAACTCAAGAGTCTTCACTAGAACTTCAAGTCTCTGAAGTCTCCCTTTTGCATTTCAAAACTCAATTGTGATGAAAGACTTTCTTCTTTGTAGCAGCTTCATTTCAGGAAATTTTAACAAAAGTATCAGAGCCTATCCTATCAGGAAAGTTAAACTGAGAAAGTTGTTTTACTGCCAAGGTGTTATTTTCTTGCCCTCCACAGTCATCAACTTAGATTTGAATAACAGACCTTTCTGTTACTACATTTTGTGTTCTCTAAAACTTTACATATATGGAATTTTATTCGATTTCCTCTCTTTTTTTGTCAAAGAAAATCAATATTTCTTTATTGCACTAAGCTTACAAATGAAAACATCACACTGTTAAATTAAAGTAGCCACAAAAATACTTTTGCCAGGTCTGAAACTTTGCTTAGGGCTTTCTACTTCCATTGCCAATTATACTTTTATATACTTATATACCGTAAATAGAAAACAAACTGTGATAGAGTTTAGCCTATAAAAATAATTTGTTTTATATTTTTCTCATAACCCATGAGTCCTTTGCCATTGTTTCCAATGTCCGTGCTTACTACCTAATATTATCCTTTCTTGATCACTTTACTTTTTGGAAGGTGAGGAAGGGAAATGCTTATTTTCTATTGTATCTTGAAATCAACCTGTTCTTAAAGGACATCACAGCAGGAAATATTTTTGTAAAGATTTGCTTTTTAACTTTAATCATGTGTATGTGAGTTCAGGGGTCATTGCAGACCAGAAGTGTCAGATCATGTGTTTTATTGTAATAAAGAATGCCCACAGGAACAATCTTTTGTGACTGTATAATGTTGTTTTTATCCAGTTATTTTGAGTAAAATAACTAGAAGTGAGTACACTTGCTAGATTACATCAAATGACTTATTTTCTTCTTGGTTTTGAATTCCCTTTTAAGTGACCCAAAACTTACATGACACTAACTTATTCAGTAAATTTATAGCATTTATCACATTGATAACAGAGGTAACCACAAGCTCCATCTAGTTCTCAAATATCCTCATTACCTGAAGAAGAAATTCCACATGATCATTAGTAACTTCTAGACCTGCTCATACCCTTAGCTACCCCCCAGCCTGCGTTATCTCTTACCTTACTTGGCTTGTTCGTACTAAGAGAATCACTGTTCATATTTGGTCTGGCTTCTTTCTCTCAGCACAATGTTCTTGATGTCCAGGTGTACCATGGACACTATCAGAATTCCCCTCTTCTATAGCTAAATAATATTTCAGTCTGTGGGTACACCATATTTTGTTCATCCATTCACTTATAAGTAAACATTTGGATTGTTTATATCTTCATTGTGAATTTTGATAAGTCTACAATTTATAGTTGAGTAATCATTTTGAAATATTTTGTGTCTATAACAAAAGGGAATGTGTTAGATCAAATAGTAATACGATATTTAGCTTTTTAAGAAATCTGTAAATTGTTTTTCACAGCAGTTGAACCAACTATACTCTTCTCCAATACTTCCCCAATAATCTTCCTAGAAGCTCTAAAGTAGCAACATAAACATTTAATCTGTGTTTTCTCAATGTTTCCTTCAGGTGTGCAAGCACTCTATTGTTTTGTATGTGCATGTATGTAATTTTTATAACTTCTTCATACCTGGGTAATTTACCAATAATGACTTTCTAAAATCACCATTTTCTACTTTTATAGAGAATACTTCTGCAATCACTTCACTTTTAACCTATTTTCCAAAACTGGCAGCAGATATTTTGTACAAATATAGGTTGTAGAAAGTTGTTCCCTGATTATATTATATACACCATCGCACATGTGAGTACAAACATACCGTATACACAAGCACACATAGATAAGCACTAATAACAAATTATGGAATAAAATAATATTAGAATAAAAAAACCTTACAATAATCTACTTTTAGCGGACTTCATCTTTACTTGAGCTGCCCATGCCACCTTCTCTGATGCGGCTCAATTTCCTCCCCCATTCCATTTCACAAGCTGCATCTATATAGACAAGAACATATTCCCATATTTGTTGGCCTCTGGGAATCACTGAACAAACCACCCAGACTTATTTCAGGTGGCTTATTGAATGTTACACTCCAAGACAGATCATCACAAGTCACACCAGGAAGCTGACTGTGATGGTGAGTAAAGATCCTATAGTGCTTTTTATGCCTGGGATCTACAATCATCTGTGCCAACTTATTCCACTAATCAAGATTTAGGGATTGGGAACTTCCTTAAGAATATATCCTTGTTGTACACTTATCCTGCTCCCATTGGCTGGGGCATTCGACTGTGGCAGGGGACTTAGCTGGTGTAACATTCATGTCTTAACTTGTTAGTTAGGATGAGGCTTGTCTAATATTCATGCCTTAACTTGCCGACTTGGCTGTCATAGACGCATGTACAAGATTCTCTCTGCTAATTAGGATGTCAGTTCCCAGAGAGGTCTTGGTAACTTAAACTTTGCACAACTCCGACTCAAAAGGGAACTCTTACACCAAATACCTTCTTCTATTGCTGCAGGTGTCTCTCTTACGTTGGCATCCATCCTAGGAGCAGCTTATTAAAGCAAATACCATAAAAGCTTATACCCAGATGCAGGAAGTGGTGCTGGGTGGTTGGTTAAGGTCCAAGCTTATTGTGGTAACTATACAAAGCAGTTCTATTTACTTTTATTATGATTGGTGTCCAAGGGCACAGAACATAACAGAATATGTAATCAACTTGGGCACAAGAAAGTTTCCTAGTAACAGCAGAAACAACATATGAAAAAGTTTCCTTATGATATTAGTATCAGCACAAAATGGCAGACTAGCTAGGCAGTAGTTACCTAGGCCTTAATATTCCATTTAGGTTTAACATTCTACTTAGGCCTTAAGAATATATTTATAATTATTATGGCATACATTTGCACTCTCATATAAGAAACAAAAATAAAAGTTTCTGCCTTTTATGTTTACTTCTTCAGTTTCTTTTTCTGGCGATTTTACTTCCTGTGTCTTGAAGTTACTATGTAACCTCCATTTCATATGTACATTTACTCTATCTTTGTAGAAAAAAAATCAGTAATAATCAATTTATTTAATTCCATATTTTCAACAAGAAACAAATGCTTGTTTCCATAAACCACAAAGTTCTATAACCGTTTGTAAATGATCTTAATACAGCAATGTCTTGTATTAAAATACTGATCACAAGAATGAGAAACAGCTACATAAACATCTTGTTCATGCTATTGGATTGGGATGAGATAGTGGGTACTGAAGAAAGGAATAGGGTGCCAAAGGTAAAAGGTTACTCTTACTTGAAAGTAAAAATAAAAAAAAAAAATTGTGCCCTTGGTGCATTTGGTACAGAAACTTTTCAGAAAACTATTGATAGGATTAGCTGGTTTACCAGTAGTTTAATTTGATTGCCTCTTACAACACTACCTTATAAAAAAGTAGTCAGAATAAATTATGAAAGCAGATGCTCAGAAATTTTAGGATTTTTAAGGACGAAAATCAAAAAATCTTGTGTCTTCTTTTATAAGATAAACTTAAGAACTATTTAGATTAAAGTGGAGGGATAGTAGAACACAGATGATATGAAAAGGAAAAGGTAATAATGGGTGGAGTGAAGTTTAAATAAGGAACCAAATAGAAGGTTCAGAAGATGGGTCTGGGCAAGTATAAGAAACACTAAGGATGCTTGAAAAGGTCATATGGAAACTTACTATTTTATAAATATCATCATACACACCCCCACCCACACATACACACAATTGAACTAGACTTAATCTACATGGGGAACAATGCTTTTCACAGAGCCAACGGTTGCTAAATCAAAAGCCCTATCCCAGGTTTAGAATATTTCACCTCAAATATCTGGTTACCGGAGATCCCATAGACCCTCAAAAAATTATAGACTAATTCCGTTGCTCCTCACTGACCACCAGAACGTGACAGTAAGACACTATCTCTGAAGAAACCATACACCTTTGTCACTGAACCAAACAAACAGGAACAGGAGAAATCAAACAGGTACTGAGCTGCTAGCTTCCTCCTCCCTGGCTAGATTTTATGGGACCAGAAAGTGCCATACTGAACACTTTGGGGGAAAAAAGGAGGCATTATCAATTTTTCCTAGCTGTGAACAGTATGAAGTACAAAACAAACAACCCAACAAACACACAAAAACAAAAACCAGGCAAGATATCCTCATGGGTACAATATATCTATGAAGTTATATTAGAATATATACAGTGTATTAGAATGACCTACAAGATGTG
>JADRCD010219819.1:0-40321 GCA_019843815.1 Montemys delectorum
GAGTTTCTGGACAGCCACGGCTATACGGAGAAACCCTGCCTGAAAAAACAAACAAAATAAATCCCAGAGATAAACAGGAAAAAATATATTTATTTTAAATAAATGTTTGTAGCGTCTACAGAGTGAGTTCCAGGACAGCCAGGGGTACACAGAGAAACCATGGCTTGGAAAAAAAAAATGTCTGTAGCTTTCAGGATTACACCCAGGGCTTTGTATATGCTTGGAAGATAATTACATCCACATGCCCTGTATGTACAACAAACATTTTACAATCTAAAATTATTTTTACTATTATTTCTGATGACTTTTGGTAGAATTTTGGTTGGGGGTATCATTCTAGTGTTGAACCTGAATTTAAGACACTCCAACCATTTTGTATATCACTTAGCTACCTCCAGGACAGAAAATTAAAAGCTTCCCTAGCCGTTTGCTTTTTGAAACATGATCTTGCTATAGAGCTCAGATTGTTCCTAAGTTGATAGGTGGCTCAGATTTCAAATCATATTCTGACTACGCTGGGATTAAAGGCGTACGCCACTACTGCCTGGCCAGGCATTTCTTTTTATTTTTTAAAAATATTTTTGTGACAAGTGTTTACTTTGTAGCTGTAGCTGTCCTAGAACACAGACACTTTATAAAGACCAGGGTGTCTTGAACTCCCCAGATGACTGCCTCTACCTTGTCAGGGCTAGGATTAATTTTAATGGGGTGTCTGGCCAGGCATTTAAGAATTGAACCTGAAGGCTGCTTGAGTACTTGCCTACCATGATTGAGGCACTGAGTTCAATCCTCAGTACCATTACCGCCGCCGCCCCTGAATAAAACAAAACAGAAAAACACCCCACACTTGTAATCTGAATGCTGGCCAGGCTACTTGAGAAGTTGAGACAGAAAGATTACTTGGGGTACAATATTAACGGTGGCCTGGGCAGCTTAGTGAGACCAAAAAAATCTGACAGAGTAGACAAGGCAGGAGACAAAACTCAGTGGCAAAGCAGTTTCTGTGAAGGAAGCACTGGCTCAGTCCTAAAACACTTAGAAGCAATTTCTGTGCAAGTTTCTAGCAATTTGTAATTGTATGAAATAATAAAAATGATGTTCACTCCTTGTGTTTTTAATGTATAGATATTTGTTTATAACTGAGTCCTTTGATGATCTTGTATGGTTTCCAATTTTCCATTGTTGTATAAACTTTTCAACCATCATCTGAAATGGCTGTTTTCCTTTGGCAGCAAAGTACTCTGGTGAACTTTTTTTTAATTGTGATGGGGTAAACTATTGTTTGGTTTACCTATAGAGAGCACCCTTAAATCCAGTCAGATAATCATCACTTGTTATAGTGACTTTCCTTTAATTTGTTTTGTTTACAAACTACATTTAAGAGTACATTTTTTTTTACTCACTACATTTAGGAGTACTTTTAGAGCTAATTTTTAAAAAGCAGCGTAGTTGGCCAGGCAGTGGTGGTGCATGCCTTTAATGGACTTGGGAGGTAGAGGCAGACGGATTTCTGAGTTTGAGGACAGCCAGGGCTACACAGAGAAACTCTTATCTTGAGACCTCCCCCCCCCAAAAAAAAAGGTATTGTGTTGTTCATAGACTGAAAATTTATTTTTGAGATTTTTTTAAAAATGTAGCTCTTAACTGGAGTTTGCAAAACAAAAATAGCTTTCATTTCTTGACCTTGGATAGCAGATTGCACCTGTTGATTTTTAGTAACCTCTTATTAACACTGTGTATTTCTAAATTGCAGTTTTGTAACTTTATGCAGAAAAGTGTTCTCAGCACTAGGATTATAAGATCGAACTGGCTAACTATTTTCAGTTCTCAAAGGTACTCTGAAAGTTTTACACTACCAAGTAGTTCAACCAAGACTTAATCCTTCATAGTAAAAAGAGCACATCTGTCATTAGGATGCAAATTCGCTTTTGTCTTAAGAAGTGATAAGATTATGTGTATACCAAAGAGTTGTTATTTTTTATTTCAGTGTGTAAAGGTTGCCATAAAGGACAAACAAGTGAAATACTTCATCCATTACAGTGGTTGGAATAAAAAGTGAGTATTAGACTTTTAAAAGTTTTCTTTGTCTACTATTGTAACATACGTTAAAGTAAGGATGAGTCATTTTTAGTATGATGAAACTATTAGGGAGAACGCAGCCACTTTCTATGTACTTGATCTTGGCTATATTTCGTATCATTGTGTAGTGTCTAGTGGTTATACTTGATCAACTATCTTGGTTCAGTTATGAATAGATGCATGTTTTAGAATGGCATAATTTTTTATGGCCTGAGCACAGACCAAATGACTTCTTTCTCATCTGCAGTTAAACTCAAAAATTGTTATAGAGAAAGGAGGAAAATGTTTTAGAAATGACAGTTTATAAATCCATTTTATGAAGTTTTGAAACATATGCTGTTGTTGACAGAGAGTAGATTCATGTGACTTAGCATAAAATCTTATTTACTTATTTATTTATTTTGTTTTTTTCTAGACAAGGTTTCTCTGTGTAGCCTTGGCTGTCCTGGAACTCACTGTGTAGACCAGGCTGGCCTCGAACTCATAAATCCACTTGCCTCTGCCTCCCAAGTGCTGGGATTAAAGGCGTACGCCAACACCGCCCAGCATAAAATTCTTATTTACAGAATTTAGCTTTCTAGTGGCCATTGGAGCTCTTTGTAGTGTTCTTTGGGACCTAAAGGTAACAGCACCTGATAAGTTACCCAGGCCTTTTTGTTTTCTGGAATTGAGTGGCTTGTTATTTTTACTATGGAAGTTTTAAATCATTTTTATTATTGATCTTTTATATTTCAGAGATGGCATTGTGACTAGTCATTCAGGAATTACTTTCAGATAACTTGAAATGATTAATGCTTTGTCTTGACACCCAGAGTCTGGTACTTCTCTACTTGAGAGCAGATGCCAACTGTTAGACTGACTGGTATGCTTGATGGAGAGAGGGTTTGTGGTGGTGGTTGTTTTGGTTTTCCTGTTAAATTTATTGGCCAGCCAGTCAATTCAGTTTGTTTGTTAAAATAGACTAATGTTTTTTAGGTGAGATATACTAAATTTTTAACTTCATTAGTATAATTGTAGAAAGGCCATAATTCAAAATACACGAAAGCATATTCTGATAACTTGTGAACAAAATATTCTAATAGTGGTTAGCAGGTAATGTCAACATTTCAGAATGATGCCAGTCTTACATGTATAAGAAATTGGGAGCTGGATGTGCTGGCACATGCCTTTAATCCCAACACTCAGGAGGTAGAAGCAGGACAATCTCTTGCGTTTCAGACCAGCCAGAACCTACATAGTGAGACCCTGTCTTAAAAAAAAAGGTATAAATTTTGATTTTTAAGTTGATTATAATATCTAGGGAACTGACTTTTATGTTATGGTGTCTAGAGTATCTCCATATTAAGAAATGAATTGCCTGGCGGTGGTTGCGCACGCCTTTAATTCCAGCACTCGGGAGGCAGAGGCAGGTGGATTTCTGAGTTCGAGGCCAGCCTGGTCTACAGAGTGACAGGGCTACACAGAGAAACCCTGTCTCGAAAAACCAAAAAAAAAAAAAAAAAAAAGAAAGAAAGAAAGAAAGAAAGAAATGAATTAAAAAGCTGAATTTCCACCTTCAATAGTTTATGAGGCTTATATTTGTTGATGATATTTTGCTAATATCCAGATAAAATAATGTGTAATAGACTCTTATAGGAAGTAGAGTGTCTTTGTGCATATTAGGGATGGGAAAGTTAAAATCCTTATAAAGTGTGAAAGGAAAACGGCATGTTCATGGGCTGGTCTACTTCCCCTTTCCTTGCACACGTCAATTTAAAGTTTTACTTTAATAACTGAATATAGCTTTCATGCTTCACTCTTGTATATTGTGTACAAAATTATATGTGGATATTATATACATATGTGTGTGTGTATATATATACATATATATGCATATATATATATAATCTGTACATAAGGTAACTGTCGATTGCCATAAATTATGGAAACTAAAGCCACCAGTTTTCTAGTTTGATTTTTTTTTTTCAAAATTTTTTCTTTTGTTGGATTGTGATTCATGAAAAGTGGTAGTGTTATTTAGATCTTGTTCTCTTGGGAAAATGGGGGGAATGGACATAGTAGACATTGGATGACTGTCGTTCTTAGGAGTGATGTTGCAGTGTACTGGGGGAACTTAAGCTATCATAGGTGTCTCTCAGTTGACTTGCTAATTAAATGTGCCATTTTAACCTTTGGGAAGTATTTAGAAATGATTTTTCATTTTCCTTTTTTAAGACTGATTCTTGCTTTGTAGCTATTGGAACTTGCAGTAATCTTTCCACCTACGGAATGCTGAGATGACAGGCTTGTACCACCACATCTAGCTCTAGAGAAAGTTAAAACCATTTAAGAGGAGTGCCTGTGAAGTATATTATGTGTGTATTTAATTTTGCCAGTGGGTTTGACTTTTGGGATTAGTCACTTTGGAAAAAAACGAGAGTTACATGCTTGATCTATATTTAGAAATTTAAGTGGCTCTTAATTATTTAGTAGAGATTCTCAGAAGGAAGATTTATTTTTTTCCCAGTTTCATCAAGGATTTTTAGCTCTTTGCTTATAAACTCTTGGAGTTACTTGGTAATTGGATATTGGTCCAAGTGCTTGTTTAGATGTGGTTTACATCTGAGGGGGACAGAATATCTAAGGTTTTAAGGTTTAAAAGCAGTTAAAAGTAAGCACTTTTTGATTTGGGGAGAATAGGTATATAATTATTTTTTTTTAAAAAAGATCTTTATCGGAGGGGATAGAGTTGAGTGGTGGAGATCTTTCTTGTCCAGCATGTGGGGAGCCCTGGGCTCAATCTCCAGTACTCACCCCACCATATCCCCAAGTAAAAGAAAGAAAACGATGGTTTTAGAACAATTTTATTCATTTATTTAGAAACATCCATTTATCTTAATTTGTAGCCCTGGCTGGTCTAGAGCTTGGTGTATAGACCAGGCTGCCCTGGAATTCAGATCTACCTGTTTATATTTCTAGGATGCTAGAATTTAAAATATATACCACTATGCCTTATTGTAGGACACTTTTAAATACTCTGATATAGCAAAATCCCCATTTGTAAACTGGATTTTTTTTTAACATTAGTTTAAATTCACATTAAAAATCACAGATACTAAGATATTTCTAAATTTTCAAAAAAAAATCATACCAGAATTTGTTGACACAAACATTAAAATATTCCATTTGTAAATGAATCTTGATAAAGCTTAAGGTAAATTCTGCACATAGTTACTGAGATTACTTTGTACTATGCTGTCTGTATCAGAAGTGCTGTGAGGCCCAGGCGCTCTGAAAAATCTTTGAAGACACGTGAGGATATTGTAGCCCTTTTTCCTGTTCCTGAAGGAGCTCCCTCAGTACACCACCCCCTCCTGACCTCTAGGTAAATGCATGCTTTAAAGTTTTCTTTAGGAAATCATGTTGAGGAATGTTTTTTATTTATTAGTTTTCCTTTTGGCTATATTATATAAGAGGTCAGAGGTGAGAATCATTAAGTAAAAGATTACTTTATACCCTTGATGGTGTCACTAATGGAGCTCCATCAGCAGGAGAAAAGACTAATTTTGCTCAAAAGTTAGTTTGCTTCAAAACTTCAGCATTCCACCAGGAAGTTTTGTTTCCCCATATACATCAGCAAAAAGCTTGTGTTGTGAGATACCAGATAGACACACATTAGCTTTTAGAAAGCCTCTAGACATCCTTGCAAGTTGGAATGCTCCCTTTGAATAGATGAAATTGAACAGTGGGGTTTCTGAAAAAACATTCTAACCCCTCCCCCTTTAAAAGATGTATTTTATATATATGAGTACACTGTAGCTGTCTTTAGACACACCAGAAGAGGGCATCAGATCCCATTGCAGATGGTTGTGAGCTACCATGTGGTTTCTGGGAGTCAAACTCAGGACCTCTGGAAGAGCATTCAATTCTCTTAACTGCTGAGCCATCTATCTCTCCAGCCCCTGTTCTAAGCCTTTAATGTACAGACTTAGCTGAATAATCTAGGTGGTGAGTATTATGTGTGTGAGCTGTAACAAGACAGTGCTGTAATTCTGAAAGGATAATGACCAAGAAACTCTTTTCAAGACAGGGTTCCTCTGTGTAGCCCCCGCTGTTCTGGAACTCACTTTATAGACCAGGCTGACCTCGAACTCAGAAATCTGCCTGCTTCTGCCTCCCAAGTCCTGGGATTAAAGGCACCACTGCTTGGCTGACCAAGAGACTCTTAAGTGACTTATTTTTAGACCATTTAAAAGTGATATGAATAATCTACATGCATAGTTTATAGTTGGAATGCTACATCTCACTAGAACACACTTTCATTAGATTTTTCTTTTAAGAATGGATTTGCAATGCTAGCTTATCAAATTATTTTAGAAAAAGCATGGTTTCTGGATTCCTGTAATTACAGAATTTGGAATACTCTGGCAGGATTACCATGAAGTCAAGGCAAGTTGGGATTCATTAAAAAAGCCAGGGATATACAGAGAAATGCTATCTTAAAAAACCTTAAAAAAAAAAAAAAAGTCTCAAAAAACTGGGGTTGACAAGGTGGCTCAGTGGGTAAAAGTACTTGTCCCCAAAGGTGAAGGCCCAAGTTGGAGTCCCATGATCTACATGGTGAAAGAATCAACTCCCAAAATTTGTTGGCTTCTACACACATACAAATAAATGTCAAAAGAACAAAATTAAAACATGCTGTTTCAGGGAATTCCAAAGTTTTAATTCATAAATCTTTAAACATTAAATGGAAGAAACCCTAAACTGTATTAAAAATGTACTTCAGAACTATTTTAACTTGTCTTTTTCAGTTGGGATGAATGGGTGCCAGAAAGCAGAGTACTCAAATACGTCGACACCAATTTGCAGAAACAGCGAGAACTTCAAAAGGCCAATCAGTAAGTTTGACTTGAAAAATGAATTTTGAGAGTTTGGGACATGGAATGAACAAAATGTGGTCATATTGGCACCTCTGTCTACTTTTTGGTAAAATGATTCTTGATACTTGTTAGTTCCATGTTAAAGCTTGAGTTAAAGTAATTACATATTATCTAGGTAAAAAGATGTTCTGTCATTTCTGAGTCTGTCTTTAAGCAGAACACAGTGGAAATTCTAGATGCAAACTCAATATCTTTTTAACCTCTTCTTGGGTGCTGTAGAAGTCACAGTTAACTGATGGAGAAACAAAAGGGAAGCCATATTCCCGCTAACTAATATCTCTGAAAATACATTGAGGAAAGGGACCCAGAAAAATTTTCTAAAGGGCAGTTACTACATTTGACTTTTACAATATTTAAAAGATTAAAATTACAACATGGAATCAAAAGAAAGTATTGGAATTGCTAGTGAATTCCCAACCAGGCATAGTACTGGAATTTTCATTTTCTGAGACTATATATTAGGCAAATTATACATAGACTTTAATAATACTTTTTAAAATTCATTTATTCCTTTGCATGTGGGCATGGGTTTGCCATGATGAGATTGTGGAGGTTGGAATCAGCTTTTCTTTCTTAAATGTGGGTTCCAGGTATTCACCTCGGGTCAGTGGACTAAGCATTTGTAGCACTTTTGTGCCAGCTCTGGCTCCATATTTGGTGGTGGGTTTTGTTTTGTTTTGTTTTTGAAACTTGATTTCTGTCAGCCTTAAGCATTTATTTTGGTATTTGTTTATTTTATATGTATGAGTATTTTGGCTTTTATTTATATATGGGCACTACGTGTGTTTGTTCCTGGTGCCGGAGGAAGCCAGAAAAGGGAATCACATCCCTTCAAGTTACAAATGGTTGTAGATCACCACGTTGGTGCTGGGAATCAAACCCAGGCCTTGTACAAGAAAGACGAGTGCTTTAAGCTTCTAAGCCAACCTCCTTGTCTTTTTGATTTTTGTGTGTGTGTGTGTGTGTGTGTGCATGTATGCACACCAGTAGATGGCATCAGATCCATGGGACTACAATCATACATAGTTGTGAGCAGCTGTGTGGGTCCTGGGAATTAAATTCAGGATCTCTGGAAGAGCAACTCTAGTATTGTTAGCTGGAGAGCAGCTCTAATTTCACACTTTCTATGGGGACTCTTCATTTTAAGACATTTTAACTCTTAATTTTATAATAGAGATAATCTGTACAACATAGACAATTTGGAACATCCTGAAAGTTCACCTATACTAACAGATAGGCTTTTAAAATTTTTCTGAGACAGGATGTCACTGTACAAGTCTTGATGGCTAGGAACTTACTAAGTCTAGCTTTGACCTCATAGGCTTCTGCCTCTGAAGTGCTGGAATTAAAAGCATTTGTCAGCATACCTGGCTGGGAAGCTCAATTTAATACAAATTCTAGATGGAATCAAGCAGGTTTGTCTTACATAAGTACTTAGGATGACTTTGTGACGTTGTTTTTGAAGGGAACAATATGCAGAGGGCAAGATGAGAGGGGCTGCTCCAGGGAAGAAGACGTCTGGGCTGCAGCAGAAAAATGTTGAAGTGTAAGATTCTCTTTGCTTAGATATTTCATACTGCTTTATGGGTATAATTTAAATTTACTATTTATCATAATACATATTTTGCCTCTAATGGAACCTTTTAAAAGTGTCAGTGAAATTCTTAATTCTCAGATACCAGGTTATTAAAGTAATGTAAAATGGACATTACCTACTTGATTTTCCTTAGCTTCTTCCCTTGTACTAAAATATATGCAACATTAAAATACATTTAGTGTGTAGTCAGTGGTGATACTTTCACAGTTCTTATTTTTGAGGTAGAATCTGTATACTCTGTTTTCTCTTATAAAGGTAGTAATGAATTGTCAGGTAGTTTTGAGATAATTATTTTGGCAAAGATAACTTAGTAGTGCTAAAAATACATGTGTAAAGTGAGAGTGAGAAAGAAAAGTATAATTTGTTAGCTCTGGATTGTAAGACTTCTTGGTAACTATAATATGAGAGCCATTTACACACACTAAGGTTCTGTACCTGAAGGTGACTGTAGAAAGATGACCAACTACATGATCTTAAATATTAGGAATACAAAAAACATAATTACACAACTATAATTGTGTTCATGGATGAATGGCCCATGGGCGACCTACCAGGGACCAAACTTCTAAAGAAAAATGGCTTGCTCTTCCCCAGCACCTATAAACTGCCAATGGCTCCTCAACTAAGGGTAGGACCTCATGGGTTCCTTCAGTCTGTGCTGGAGTGTTGATTTGTACAGGTAGCTCCAGTGCAACAGCCATGCCATTTCTATAAGTCAGCATTTCAGAGCAACTCTTTCCCTATCCTGCTTTTTACATTTGTTCCACAACCTCTTAGCCTTTGTTCCGTGAGCTACTGGGTCTATAGCCCAGATCCTGTGGAAAAGCAGCCAATATTCTTAATAATCAAATCTCTCCAGTCCCCTAGAAGGTGGCTTTTAAGTTTCCATTTTGACTATATATAGTCATAAGTTTTAAAACTAGAATACAGAACGCTAGCAGTTTATTCTATGAATCCTACTGTACACTTGAGCTAGCTTGCATATGTGTTTAATAATTAGCATGTAAATAGAATAAGCAAGACTTCAGGAATCCTTACTAGGAGGAGTCATTAGAATGAATGGTTTTAAATGAGTTGATTCTCATTTTATGGTATAGAGCTTGTGTATAAAGGATTGGGTTAAGTATAAGAACTGGTTCTTTTTGGTTCCCATGAATCATGAACATGTATATGCAAGTGAAGAAGTTCTTGATTTGAAGACTAACTTTGTACGCAAGAGATCTGCCTGCCTCTGCTTTCCCATTGTTGCAGTTAAAGGTGTGCACCACCATACCCACCTTTTTTTTTTTTTTTTTTTTAAGATTTATTTATTACATATAAGTACACTGTAGCTATTTTCAGACACCCTGGAAGAGGGCATCAGATCTCATTATGGATGGTTGTGAGCCACCATGTGGTTGCTGGGATTTGAATTCAGGACCTCTGGAAAAGCAGTCAGTGCTCTGAACCTCTGAGCCATCTCTCCAGCCCCACATCCAGCTTTTTGTTGTTAAAATTATTTTTTTTCAACTTTTTTTTTTTTTTTGATTTTTTTTTGAGACAGGGTTTCTCCGTGTAGTCCTGGCTGTCCTGGAACTCACTTGAGACCTGGAACTCAGAAATCCGCCTGCCTCTGCCTCCCAAGTGTTTTTTCAACTTTTAAATTGATGTGTATATGTGGCTATGTGTTCACAAGTATACAGGCTCCCACAGGGACAGGTGGTTCTGAATTCAAGGTCAGCCTGGTCTGTATCCTGAGTTTCAGGATATAAGAGCTGCGTAGTGAGATTTTTGTCATAATAATAATAATAATAATAATAATAATAACAACAACAACAACAACAACAGTAGTAGTAGTGAAATTTTTGTCGCAATAATAATAATAGTAGTAGTAGTAGTGACATTTTTGTCGCGATGATGATGATGAGGAGGATGATGAGGAGAAGAAGAAATAAGTACATCTAAAATCAAGATCAGTGTTTTGGGAAGCAGACTTAGAGTCACTGAGAAGCTTTGTGGTGGGCCATTTTTCTCTGAATTTACCATTCAAAAGAACAGTATTATGGGAGTAATTTTTATTTTCCTCTCTTTCCAGGAAAACAAAAAAGAACAAGCAGAAAAGTACGTATAAACTTTCTTAAAGTTGACCTATTTGTAATATTTAGATTGTGAGTTCACTGTATTAAACTGACAGGTATGTAGTTTATTGACCTCAAGTAGAGGTCTCAAAGTAGTAGTGTTTATAGACAAGGACAGAGTAGTCCTTATCTATACATCCGACCTCCTGTAAGATGTAATTGTTTTCATCCACCTTAATGATTCTCTTAGGAAGATAGCATTTTAAATATGTTATCAAATGTTTCCTATGTAAAGTGTTAAGTAAGTTCTTTTTTTAGAAATATGATTCTCTTAAGTTGAATTTTGAAATATCTGTAATGGGGAAATGATAACTTAGACACTCTTTACATTAGGAATGTTAGTTAACCAATACCACCCCCACCATTAATACCCATTTTGTAGCACCTGGAAATGGAGATGGTGGCAGTACTAGTGAGACACCTCAGCCTCCTAGGAAGAAGAGAGCCCGGGTAGATCCCACCGTTGAAAATGTGAGTTTTTATCTTTTCCTCTGGCAGGCTGTCCTAAAGGCTCGGATAAGCCTTCTCCTTTACTTCCCCAACCCCTTCCCTTTCCATGTTTGTGTTTAAGACAGGATCTCGCTATGTGGTTTTGGCTAGTTTAGTGCCTCAGATTTCCAAATGCTGGGGTTACTGACACATGCTAAGGCATCTAAAGTGCAGAGGCAGGTAGGTTCTAGTCTAGTAGTAACTAAAGAACAAAAAATGTCTTTAAAGATAGCCATGCTGTGCCTAGTGGTACATGCTTTGTCTACATAGTAAGTTCCAAGACAGCCAAAGCCACATAGTAAGACCATATCTCAGGGAGGGGGTTGAGGAGGAAAAAGAGAAAGTCCTGTTTGGGATAACCATTTGGGTATCAAGAGTAAATGTGAAGAAGCTGTTAAGTTGTATCAATTCAGAATAGTCTATTTCCAGAAGAAGAAAAAATGTAGTAAGGGCCACTATAACTCAAGAGCGTATATATGACTTTCATGTTTTTGGCTTTTTTCCCTATGGCAATTCCTCCTTTTGAGTGGCTCCTTCAAGGAATTAGTGTATGCCTGGTATCTTAAAGATCCAAAGAGAAGCAAGAAAAGTTTCTAATAACCTTGCTTTTCCTGTGTAGGAAGAAACATTCATGAACAGAGTTGAAGTTAAAGTGAAGATTCCTGAAGAGCTGAAGCCATGGCTTGTGGATGACTGGGACTTGATCACCAGACAAAAGCAGGTAATTTGAGAACGACACAGGTGTGGTAGCTTTGGCAAAAAGAAAAAAAAGTTCTATGATGAAATATTGTAATCTAATTTTATGGATTTTTTTTTGCCTGCATATGTGTATAGTATGACCTGTGTGCAGCACCCATGGAGGACATTTGGGTCTCTTAGAGCTGGAGTTGTAGATGATTGTTATCCACCATGTGGGGTGTTGAAAATTGAAACTTGGGTTCTAATGCTCTTAATTACTGAGCCATCTCTGATTCCTTAAAATTTTATTGATAATTAAGAAAGTTGGAGGTTGCTGGAGCAGAACTCTCCCAAAAATCTAATAGGCAGAGATACATGCATTTTCCATCTTAATGTTGTTGACATTAGAACATTTCTACATATCCTGATAATGGAATACAATAGAAAGCATATGACATTGCCTACAATTGATCCTGAATGTAATTAAGGTCCTAGATTTAATTAATCATTTGCAGAATGTTGTGAAAAAAAAAAGTCCCTCTGGGAGAGATGCAGACAAACTGACCTTGCACTAAGATAGAACAGATGCCAGCAGCAGAACAGCTTGGCAAACCAGTGAGGTTTGGTGAGGTTAGGGCGTTTCCAGATGGATGATGGGTTTCAGAAGTAGGTATGCCGCTGAAAAGCCTCACCTGTAATAAACCATGACTCAACAAAGCTGCTTGTGAGTGTTGCATCCTGGAGGTGTTGGGGGGACCCTGCGGACCATTCAAATGTCAGCTTTCTGGGTCTTGTTTACTGATTGACTACTTAGTCACAGGAGCCTCTCCTCCCCTCTGAAGGGACATGTTCAAAATCTAAAGAGGCTGGTTTCACAACAACCCAGAAAAACTTGAATGTTACTTAAGAGTTGGGTTCTCTAAGTCCAGATTTAGGAACTTTAGACAAACTATTTAAATTGACAAATGGCAAGTGCAGTGGGAATGATGGGGATGAGAATAATAGTTTAAACATTCATGAAATTTGAGATTTATAGTCATAGTTGGGATTTGGTTGGATTATACATTTACATCTCCCTGCATAGTATTTGTAATCCTGAACCCATTTATCAGGTGTTCGTGCCTCATCTACTTATTTTGGAAGGAATGTAATTTTTATAAACATTAGTATTCATTTTTCCCCCTAGCTTTTTTATCTTCCTGCCAAGAAGAATGTGGACTCTATTTTGGAGGATTATGCAAATTATAAGAAGTCTCGAGGAAATACAGATAATAAGTAAGAATGCACCCCTTTTGAGTATACACAAAGGACTTAAGTAGTGTTTTACGTGTAACTAAAGATGTACTGGAAGTGCTTCACAGTCACTAAGTGTTACTATTTTGAGGCCGGGCGTGGTGGTGGTGTGTGTGCCTTTAGTCTTAGCTCTCAAGAGACAGAGGTAGGAGGATCTCTATGAGGCTGGTCTACAGAGTAAATTTCAGGAGAGCCAACGTTACATAAAGAAACCTTGTTTTGAACCTCATCTCCTTCCTATACCCCAAAACTTCTATTTTGAAAGCATAAATGCCTTCTGATTTTATGTAATTTTGAAATTGATTTTAGTTGTTAAAGAAAGTCTTAGCCATAGTTCTTTACCTTTACTCAGAAAGCAAATATTTTGAAAGTCATGTTTTTCTTTTTTCAGGGAGTATGCTGTTAATGAGGTTGTGGCAGGGATAAAGGAGTACTTCAATGTAATGTTGGGCACTCAACTACTCTACAAATTTGAGAGACCACAGTATGCTGAAATTCTTGCCGATCATCCGGATGCACCCATGTCCCAGGTGTATGGAGCGCCACATTTACTGAGATTATTTGGTAATAAGACTTTAAAGAAAAATGAATTTCTCTCTTCTTTCCCCTCTCTTGAGCCTTTAATAATTGAGGTTTTCGTCTTTACTAAATGACTGAGAGGTAAAATAACTGAAGCATGACTATTTCAGTTTGAATCTTTAAATTTAAATTTTATGTAAATACCAAACCTTTTGAAAAAAAATTGAAAAATAATAATTTTTGAACAAGACTGGGAAGATAGCTCAGTTTATAAAATCCAAGTGTGAGGATCCCCCATCTTCCCAAACCCACATAAAAAGAGCTGGACATAGTGGTGCATGCTTGTGACCCAGTACTAGGGAAGCATAGGAGGGGGGCATTCTGGATTCTCACTGGCTGCCTTGACCTAATTGGTGAACTCAGTCTGGTGAGACAGGGACTCTCTTAAAAAAAAAAAAAAAAGTTAAAATTTTTTTTAGCTTTTAAGACATGCACATAAAAACATTTAGTTTCATGGAACCAGTGAGAGCTCACTTACTTTGTACATAGTTAATACATGTTATATTGCTACTTTGAATGTAACTAAACTATCTTAATTCTTTGTTAAATAGTGCGAATTGGAGCGATGTTGGCCTATACACCTCTAGATGAGAAAAGCCTTGCTTTATTACTGAACTATCTACACGATTTCCTCAAGTAAGTTTACTTGAAATCACAATTGGGATGATTACTTAAAATATGAAAGGATAGATTAATGTGATAATTACTAAAATAACATTTGTACAGATTCAGTAGGCACTAAAACTGTAAGTAGCATATATGGAAGTGCTATGTGGGAAATGATGGACTAGATAAGCTTTTAAGATAGTGGAAACATTGTAGGTTGATTTTGTAGTTTTACAGCGTTAAAGATAAAAAGACTAAACTGGTCAGGGTAGGGAGATAAATTTTAAAAAAAGATAATAGGAGACATATAGAAATAGTGGTGATGTTTAAGTTGAGCTTGATGGCTCATGCCTGTCAAAATTGAGGCAGGATAGTTGTAAGTTTAAGGCCGGACTAAGTTATGCTCTTGAGTTGAGGCCTGTCTCAATGATATAATACAAATATAAGTTAACAGTAGTTAACTTACTTATCATATTAGTTGAATTTAAAAGATGGAAGAAATGGTGAAAAAGCAGTACTAGCTTCAGTGTCATGTTGGAAGGCATTTTTATACTTGGAAGGAACTTAAAAGCTAGCAGCTTTTGAAAGTGATAGGATTCTCTAAATACACTAACAGGGATACTGTTTTAGCATTGTGAATTGAAGAAATCAGCTGGAGTGATAGTATTCTGATTCTTGTTGAGAGAGAAACATTCCAATTTGAAAAAGACTGGGACTTCCAGAATATAGATCATAGATAGCTACTGTGGATTGCTTCTTGAACTTGGTATTAGAGAGAAACTTTGGAATGTTTGATTATTTATGGGCCCTTTTCTACAGTGAGTGGTAAATATTTCCTTCAGACTCCAATTTCATTGGCAATATAGAATTGAACTACTGTTTCACATTTCGCATCCCTTTTTTTTTTCTGGTTTATATTTAAAATATGTTAGTAGACAACGTTGTACTTAATTGGACAGTCTTGAAAAGACTGAAGAAAATGATTTTTAATTGTTTTAGGGTAGGGCAGCCGTCTGCAGATCCCCTCAGGTTGGAGGCAACTGTCCCTGGTTTAATAGAGAATAACTTGAGGTGCATTTTTGTCTGCTTATATAATCTTAGTATTTTAATGATGTGGTTTTTAGGGAGGCAGTCATCTATGGTTAGTATCTATAAGTTTAAACATTTTCGCAATGAATTAACAATTTTCTTTTTAGATACCTGGCGAAGAATTCTGCAACTTTGTTCAGTGCCAGTGACTATGAAGTGGCTCCTCCTGAGTACCATCGGAAAGCCGTGTGAGGGGTGTCTCCCCTCTCTCTCTCTCTCTCTCTCTCTCTCTCTCTCTCTCTCTCTCTCTCGTGCTTGGATCTCTGTAAACAGTTTGGTTCTTAGTCATCCCCTTGTACAAATGATGTACTTTGAAGACCGTTAGTGTATAACAGAGTTGATGTTTGTTTTCTGTTTGATTTTAAACAGAGAAAATAAAGGAGTAACTGCTCCTTTTTTTCTTTCCTTTTCTCATTTCAAAGTTTCTACCCGTGTATCAGTGATGGACAACAGAGAGACATGCTGTAGAGTGTTTGCCTAGTTGACAAAGCTGCTTTTGAATGCTGGTGGTTCTGTTCCTTTGACACTACGCACTTTTATAATATGTGTTAATGCTCTATGACAAAATGCTCTGATTCCTAGTGCCAAAGGTTCACTTCAGTGTATATAACTGAACACTCATCCATCTGTGCTCTTTTTTTTTTTTTTTAATGGTGCTTAAAGAGCCCATCCTTTGCAAGTCATCCATGTTGTTCCTTAGGCCTTTTATCTTTGCTCAACTGTTAAAGAGTGGTGGCTTGTTTTCATGGTTTTTGTATTTGTGTCTAATGCACGTTTTAACATGATAGACGCAATGCATCGTGTAGCTGCAGTTTTATGGAAAGTCAATCTTGTAGGAGTTGTTTTTCAGATCTTCAATAAATTTTTTCTTTAAATTTCAAGAGATTGTGTGGCTGTGTTATCAAGACTTTGGCACATTGTATATTGTGACTAGAAATTGATTGATTAGGAAACTGGAATTGTCTAGTTGTTTATGAATTGAAAAGCTTACTTGGAAGTGGAGTAAACTACTGGTTGTAGGAATTTGTCATCTTGAGTCCTAGCCAAAAAGCTAGCTGTCCACATGATGGTGCACTTTGTTTGCATTCTTGGTAGTTTTGAGCATTGGGGGCTTTTTTTTTTTAACCTGTGTAAAAATTACTGTTGGTGTTGTTTAAAGCATTTCTGTGGGAAATGAGCTAAAAGTATGAAACCTGCAGGGTAGCATTAGGATATTTGAAAGGGGAAACATTGTTATCTAATGAGAGATCAGTGATTTGGACCTAGGTACAGAGCAAGATCTAGATGAGTTCAGGGCCAGGAGGGATTGAGAGTGAGGCTGTGAGCTCCTGGTCTCTTGAGCTGTTGATTACATGTTAAGGATTTCCTTGTGGGGTGGGAAATAGTTTACTGTTAATTACCTATTGAGTCTTGGGTTCAATTCCCAGCACAGAATGGGGAATAAATCTGTTTATTTGGTAAATACAAGGGTGGTGGGGTTTTCTTTTTTTGTTTTTGTTTGGTTTTTCTTCTTTTCCTGTATTTCAGTGCCTGTATGTAGGTGGGGCCAAGGGGTTTGCCACATTGCACACATGGAGGTCAGAGGACAACTTTTCAAGAAAGTTCATTCCTTTACCTTGTACATGGGTTCTCAGGATTGAACACAGGTTGTTAGGCCTTTTCCTGCTGGTTCGTGGCCCCAGTGGTGTACAGTAGTTTTATTCAGTCAAGATGGGTTTACAAGTCATTTAGTTTATGCAACTGTGTATCTAGGTTTGAATTTTTTCTATAGGTGCTCAAACTTTTTGTTTTAGGATGTTTATTATTTACTTGTTTGTTTGTTTGAGACAGGATTTCTCTGTAGCCCTGGCTTTCCTGGAACTCACTCTGTAGACCAGGCTGGCCTCAAACTCAGAAGTCCTCCTGCTTTCTGCCTCCCAAGTGCTGGGATTAAAGGCGTGCGCCACCACTGTCTGGCTAGGACTTTTATTTTACTGAGTTAATAAAAGTAATGACCGGGTATGATGATAATACTGGGAAGTCAGGAAGGAGGAGCTCAAGTTACAGGGACATCCTGGTCTAACACATCAAAGTAAAGTAAGACGTTTTTCTTTTCTCCTCTTTGACACAGAGTTTCTCTGTATAGCCTGCATTTGGAGCTCACTCTATAGACCAGGCTGACCTCTTTGCCTCCTGAGTGCTGGGATTAAAGTCATGTTATCCCACTGCCCAGCCCATTACTGTAGTAATCTTTGATTACTACAAAATGGCTGTATTAAGTCTTAGAATGTGAGACACACTGCCCCTGAGTCTATAGTATCCGCTGCTGGGGAGCCTGGGATAGGAGGGTCACTGGAGGCCGGCCTACAGAGCATTTCCTGTCCAAAGATGAAAAAGCTCATTCTACGACCCCCATAAGTTTGTTAAATATTAGGGCTCTAGCTGGTAGCACTGCTTAGGCCCATCCGGGTGGACTATCCCTCATGCCACATCCTGCTTCTTGACCTGTCACTTTGTGAGCAAGTTGTATCACAAGTTCCTGCCAATATGAACTGAACAGTCCTATTCACCATGCTTCCCCTGTCTCTTCGAACTGTATGCCTTGAAATTTGTAGCTGGAACAATTATGGAGAGATCAAGTTGTAGGCTTTAGTGATGCTACTGGGAGCCAAAAAACAAACCTTAAAGTTGGATATTTAACTTGTGTTAGTGGCATCTATATAGACACCTGGAACCTTGCTTGCATGTAACATAAAATGTTTGTCCTATTAAGGATTGGTGATATGTTATTTTAGGTTTTGAAATTATTCTCTTAAGATTAGCATACCTGGCTCCAGTTTGCTCATCATTTAATTTTTAGTCTTTGTTGAGCATAACTGTACAGGTTGTACTGCTACATGTCTTCTGGTGCTGGGAAATGAAAGAGCACCTTGTGAGTGCTCTTAGCTGCTGAGCCATCACTGCGGTTCCCACTGCCTACTCATGTTAACATAATTTTTAAAAAGTTCAATACAGTGTCCCCTGTCTTCATTGTCTGTTCTTCCTGCCAGCATTTTGGTTGGTTTGGGGCTTTTGTCTCCCCTCTTGAGTTAGCTTTCCTGTGTTGTTGAATAAACAAAGCACACTGAAGACTAGCACAGTGTGTGTGTGTGAGATATGGCACTTCCCAGGGGTTTTATATAAGCATATATTTACATTTAAAAGTCTAGACACTTAATCTTTGGCCAGTATAATAGATGGTAAACCAAAAAGAGCTTAAACTACAGAATATCAAGAAATGTAAGAGAAAGTGTAACTTTGGCCGTATATGCAGGGACAGAAAAGACAAAAATCTGAATGAAAATTCATCTGCCTTCAGTGTAGATAATGAAATATATAGTTTCAGGATATTTAATCAGAAGACGGAAATGAAACTCTCTACTGTTATGTAAAAGGTTTGGAATAAAAGAAACCCCATACCTTTTCTTTTTTTCTTTTTCTTTTTTCTTTTTTTTCTTTTTTTTTGGTTTTTTGAGACAGGGTTTCTCTATAGCCCTGGCTGTCCTGGAACTCACTCTGGAGACCAGGCTGGCCTCGAACTCAGAAATCCACCTGCCTCTGCCTCCCAGGTGCTGAGATTAAAGACATGTGCCACCACTGCCCAGTACATTGCCCCCTTTTTGTCCTTTTTAGAGCTATGTGTAATGACTCATGCTTTCAGTCCTGAAACAGGTGTCTGCCAAGCTGATTTACGTAGCAATACCAAGTTCCAGGGCATACAGAGCTACATAGGCTGTCTTTTATTTTTATTTTTATTTATTTTTTTGGTTTTTCAAGACAGTTTCTCTGTATAGCCCTGGCTGTCCTGGAACTCACTCTGTAGACCAGGCTGGCCTGGTACTCAGAAATCCTCCTGCCTCTGCCTCCCAAGTGCTGGGATTAAAGGCGTGCGCCACCACGCCCGGCAGACTGTCTTTTATTAAAAAAAAAAAAAGGCAAATGTGTTTTATAAAAAAGAAGCCAAGCCCGTGGTATGTTTGGTGGAGGCTAGGTATGGTGCCGGGGAAGTGGATACCTCTGTGGGCCTATACTAAGGATCCCTTCTCCCTGAGGTGCCAGCCACACAGTATTGTATAGAATAGAATTTATTTGGAGCTTGGGAGGGAAGAAGGGTAGTAGAGATAAAGGGGGAGGAGGAGGAGTGGCTGTGGAGAGGAATGGGGAAGAAGGGACAGGGGGAAGAGCAAGAGAGTGGGCAGGGGCTAGCAGCGGGCAGTCCCTTTTATAGTGAGTCAAGCACACCTGGCTATTGCCAGGTAGCTTCGAGGCAGAGCCTAGACATGTTAGCAGCAAATATTCTTCAAGGTGTAGGTTTGATAACTATTTGCAATTGTGGTGTAAATGGGGGCTCCAAATTCTACTATTGTTGACTCAAGCTGCTTGCATCTTATGGGGAAGAGATCAATCTTTCATTTCTTAAGAAAAGTCATTCTGACAGTGTGAGACATTTAAGAATATACTTTCTGTATTCAAGGCTGAAAAATTTGCATTTAAACCACGAGGTTAAGCCCAAGAAACAATTGATTGTAAGTAGAAACTCGAATCAGATATGGTGGTCTAGCATGTGAGGAGTAAGTTCTCCAACACAATCTCTAAGAATGATCCTCGAGACACACAGGCCCAACTGAACAGTTCTGGGTTTGCCAAGGGTTCCTTGTGAGGCAAATGGTTGAGGTAAAAACTAAAGCAGCGGGCTGGAGAGGTGGCTCAGTGGTTTAGAAATGGGTCTTCCGGGCTGGTGAGATGGATCAGCTCAGCAGTTGAGAGCACTTGACTGCTCTTCCAAAGGTCCCGAGTTCAAATCCCAGTGGCCACAGGGTGGCTCACAACCATCCGTAATGAGATCTGACTCCCTCTTCTGGAGTGTCTAAAGACAGCTACAATGTACTTACATATAATAAATAAGTCTTTAAAAAAAAAACTAAGCACCAATGACTAGTAAGATCCTTCAAGAATGATTAAGAAATATATGTGTGTGGGTGTCTTGCATGTATATCTGTATCCCATGTGGTTCTGGTGCCTGTGGAGGCCAGAAGAGGACGTCTGGGACGGAGGCTACAGATACTTGTGAGCTGCCCTGTGGTGCTAGGTCAAAGCCCCATCTTGGAAGAGAGCAGCCAGTGCTGTTTTCTGCAACAGGGTCTCCTGTAGCCTGAGCTGGCCTGTATATGTAGAAGAGATTGACCTTAAACTGATTCTCCTGCCTCACCCTCCAGAGTGCTTCAGCCATCACACCAAGGCTGTCATGATTTTCCCGATACTGAGGATAATACATGGTGAGCAAGTGCTGTACCACTGAGCACTGGGAATGGTATCTGAGGTCACTGAAGAAAAGCCAAAATGAACACAATAGTTGAGGTGCTGGCTGATAGCAAATAAGTTGAGACATGGAATCAGAAGAAATGGCAAGGAGCTGCAGAGATGGCTCAACAGTTAAAAGCACTGACTGCTCTTCCAGAGGTCCCGAGTTCAGTTTTCAGCAACCACGCACACACACACACACACACAAAAGATGGTCAAGCAGGTAAAGAAAAGCACTTGTGCCAAGTGCAACACACACACACACACACATACACACACCCCTACCTCATAACTGTGATTTCTTCTGCAGTTACAGTCATTAGAGGGAACCTTGAATTGAAAGGTCTTCCAGCTTGCTGCCTACATCAGCTCTTGACCCAAGTCCTCATTTTTCTGGGGGAGGCTAGCCCAGGCAGAAGGAAGGCTTCTACTCTCATTCAGTACATCACATGAATCTTGTCAGTGGTGCTGCCCCCTTGGAGAGCAGCAGTTTCAGCCATAGCTTTGCTGAGGCAGAAAAAAGACCATTTGGTTATTGTATTAAAACAATTATAGTAAGATTCTCTGTCCCTCCATCATGCTCCTTTTCCCCAATCCCTACCCCTCACTCCCCCTTATCCCAGGCTGACCTAGAATTAAATATGTAGCTTAGGCTTATCTTGTACTCAGGATCCTCCTGTCTCTTGTCTAACCAGGTGTGGAGATTATATGTGTGCACATTCCTAATTTATTGTGATTCTTTGGAAAAGCTTTGTGGAGTGTATATTCTGGTATTCTGGTTTGCTTCACAACTGTGTAGGTTTTTCCCCACCCTCTTTCCCCCAACCCCTCCCTTTTGAGTCAGGGACTCTCCCTAGCTCTCCTGGATCTGCCTGCCTCTGTCTCTGGATTCATTAAAGCCACATGCCACCACCACCCAGCACGACTAAATGAGGTTTCTGTTTAGTCCTGACTGTCCTGAAACTCACTCTGTAGACTAAGCTGAACTCAAGAGATTGTTCTGCCTATGCCTCCCAAGTGCTAGGATTAAAGGTATGTGCCACTGCCATAGTCCAGCATTTTAAACTGGGTGACATGGAGCATGTCTAACCCCAGCTCTAGGGAGGCAGAGACAGGAGACAGATACTACGGGATTAAACCCAGCCTGGACTATACAGCTGTGAATCAGGACAGGTGCCTAGGCCCAGCCTTGGCCAGGTCCAGGTTCTGAGGGAGAGGTGTTAGGGAACAGCAAGACAAATGACTCCAAGTCAAATCGTGGGTCTAGGCTGGTGGCCTAGGTTCTCAGATGGCTTTCTAGATTGCTCTGCTCAGGCAGCTTTTTTTTGGTATTTTAGAAACGGTTGAGACCGCTCTTTCTGCTAGTAAAAATTCTAAAAGCTATCTGGATAGCTCATGGGTTTTCTGACCAAAGTAAGAAGAGCTGCTATAAAAAAATTCTTGAGGGTTGGAGAGATGGCTCGGCGATTAAGAGCACTGACTGGCCTTCCAAAGGTCCCCAGTTCAAATCCCAGCAACCACATGGTGGCTCAAAATCATCCATAACAAGATCTGACGCCCTCTTCTGGAGTGTCTGAAAAAAACTACAGTGTATTTACATATAATAAATAAGTAAATCTTTAAAAAAAAATTCTTGAGTCTTTTGACCAAGTCAGAATTCTAAAAAAAAAAGTTGAAGAGCTGTTTTCACTTTTCAGATAGCTTTCTTTAGAGAAAAAGTTCTAAAAAACTACTATTGCTTTCCGCTAGTCACCTCACAGACCAAAACTTAAGTTTTTTTAAATTTAGATATCAATTCAGTTGGTTATTCCCAGTTCTCTTTTGATTACCCTATGAATCAGCATCCCTTTAATTCTTAGGACACATTTCTTTTAACATTGTAAAAGAATTTAGAGTTGTTTTCCACAGCCTGAAGGGCCATCCTCAGGGCCCCAGAGTTTACCATTTTGCTGAGACATTAGCCGCACTTCAGGTCCGGGACTTATGCTTATAGTCATTAAACAGGGAGGACATTCCTCCGAGGAATATGAAAATATGTACATTATTATACAAACAAGCCTTATGCTCATGGCAGCCGTTGACACTCGTGGAGGTCTACATCTTCATGTCCCCACCAAGGCCATGCTGGACCCAGTAGACCAGCTTCCTGGGTAGTTCCTCTGACAGGTGTGATGCATTCACACAGGTCAGAAGGAAACCTGCAGTTGCTTCTCTCCTTCCATAAGTGGATCCTGGGCATCAAAATTGGGTTGTTAGGATCCTGGCTTTTGTTTGTTTCGTTTTAATTTTTTTAATTGGTCAAAGAAGTTATAAGATTCAAGCACAGGACAAATGTGGGTCTTACTGAGTGAAGTGTTGGGGTTGCAGGTCAACTTGAATTGACCACAGATGGAACTCCAACAAAGGAATGAAGAAATGGGCTAGTTGTCATTCAAATGAGCTGTTCCTGCCTGAAGTCAGAATGAGAACAGTAAGTTACCTACTTCATGAAGATATTGATTAGCTGGGATATCCTAAGGGTTTTTCTTTTTTTTTTTTTGTTTTTTTTCGAGACAGGGTTTCTCTGTGTAGTCCTGGCTGTCCTGGAACTCACTCTGTAGACCAGGCTGGCCACGAACTCAGGAATCCACCTACCTCTGCCTCCCAAGTGCTGGGATTAAAGGCGTGCGCCACCACTGCCCGGTAGAGTGAAGGATTTTCAATGTTACCTGATGAATTTAATATGGTTGCTTATAGCAACATGAGTGAAGGGTTTTCAGGAGCATAGACAATTTATCAGTGGCCTGACCAGCAACCATTACTTTCTTGTAGAACATCAGTTCTTAACCTGTACGTTTCAACTCCTGATGCATCTCACACATCAAATATCTTGCATATTACATATTTATATTATAATTCATAACTAGCAAAATTACAGTTATGAAGTAACAAAAATAATTTTATGGTTGGGAGTTACCGCAACATGAGGAATTATATTAAAGGATTGCAGCATTAGGAAGGGTGAGAACCACTGCTGTGACACCTCAAGGTGGGTGGGGCCTCATGAGCCCCACCCGCCCCTGTGAGGGAACACATAAATTCCAGGGGGCAGTGGCCACATTATTTACCGAAGACAGAACATTCTACCGCTCCCCCAGCTCTTCCATCCTTTACACTCCCTCCTCTGCAGGGTTGCACAACACCCTCTCAGGAGGGGTGAAAATAGCTAGCCCACTCAGGGCAGAGCCTCCACAGTTCATTTTAACACTGACCATTTATGAGCTTGCAGTTACTGTTGCCCTCTGCAGAGTTTCTCTAACCAAACTGACAACGGTAATTTATGGGCATGGACGTAAGTATTTTTAATTTTTTAATGACTTTATTTTATGTGCATTGGTGTTTTGCCTTTGAGTGCGTGTGATGATGCACTGGAACTGGAGTTAGAGACAGAACTGCCATGTGGGTCCTGGCGATTGAACATGGATCCTCTGGAAGAACAGCCAGTGCTCTTAGCTACTAAGCCATCTCTCCAGCCCCCTAAATGTAGATAATTTAGAAGGCAATTTTCATTGAGCAAACTTCCCCATTGGTGCCTGTGACCTCCAGAAAAACAACCAAATTTTTACTTTGTATGTGAGTGTTTTGCTAGCATGTATGTATGTGCACTATGTAGGCACCTGGTACCCATGGAAGCCAGAGGAGGGTGTGGGATCCCTTAAAACTGGAGTTCTAGCTATCACGTGCCTACCAGGAATAGAGCCCAGGTCCTCTGCAAGAACTGCCTGTGATCTTAGCAACTAGATCATCACTCCCATCCCAGTTTTTCTGGAAAAAAAAAAATGGACTTTCTGGGGTTTTTTTGTTGTTTTTCTTTTTCGTGACAGGGTTTCTCTTTATAGCCCTGGCTGTCCTGGAACTCACTCGGTAGACCAGGCTGGCCTCGAACTCAGAAATCTGCCTGCCTCTGCCTCCCAAGTGCTGGGATTAAAGGCGTGCACCACCACCACCCAGCAAAAAATGGACTTTCATTGCAAATGCGCTGCCAGGTTTTATAATCATGATTCTGATTGCTACAGTCTGTAAGAGTCTAGGCATTGTGCTGTAGCAATGAGAAGATGGGTATATGAAGAGGTTTTGTCCAGTCTCATGTCTCTGGGAATATAGCTATTGTTTGCAAAATGTTTTTTTGTTTGTTTTTTAAAGCAATGCTAAGGATGACGCTTAGGGCCTTACCATGCTAATCAAGCGTTCTACCTTGAGCTAAATCATCTATCACCTCAAATGGGGCATTTTGGAGGATGACAAGGTGGCTCAGTGGGTAAAGGTGCTTGCCACCAAACCTGATGATCTGAGTTCAATCCCTGGGGCCCACATGAAAGTAGGAGAGAACCAACTCTCACAAGTTGTCCTCTAATGTCAATATATACATTGTGGTACCTGCTTGTCTACACACATACACATGCACACATACAAAATAAACATGCAATAAAAAATTTAAAGGGGGGAAGGGTCAGTGAGATAGCTAAAGGTGCTTGTCCACAAGGTAGAGGAAGAGAACAGACTGAGGGTGATCTGTATATGTGCGCTGTGGCAATATGTGTTCCCTCACCCCTTCCCAAATAAAAAATTAAGTAAAAGCTTAATTACATGTAAAAATGTAAATATAAAATAAAAGGGATCTTGCTGAGATATAGGAGTTTTTTACATATTTCAGATGCTAGCCCACCGATATCTTACAAATCCTGTTGGAATTATCACTTTATTATGCAAATGCCTTCAAGGTGGTTTTTCATTTTTTAGCTCTTAAAAGTGTCTGTGTCCTTAGGCTTTGCTGTATATAGGGTGCCATCTGTGGATAGAATGGTTTTACTTCTTTTAGTGTGGATACCTGTTCTACCATCCTCTTATCTGACTGCCCAGGCTACCTACCTATCTCTCCCCTCTCTCTCCTGTCTCTCCTCCCCTCCCTCCCTCCCCCCCCCCTCTCTTTCTCTCTCATATATATATACAATCTGTCTGTCTGTCTTAGGGTTTCATTGCTATATATATGTATGTATGTATGTATATATATATATATATATATGTATGTCTTAGTTAGGGTTTCATTGCTGTGAACAGACACCATGACCATGGCAACCCTTACAAAGGAAAATATTTCATTGGGCCTGGCTTACAGGTTCAGAGGTTCAGTCCATTATTATGGTGGGCAGCCTCTAGGCAGGCATGGCGCTGTAGAAACTGAGAGCTTTCTTTACCTCTTGTACCAAAGGCAGCTAGGAGACTAACTTCCAGAAAGCTCCAGAAAGGTCTCAAAGCCCACCCCCACAGTGACACACTTCCTCCAATGAGGCCACACCTACTCAAACAAAGCAACACCTCCTAATAGTGCCACTCCTAGGCCAACCTTATTCAAACCACCACAATATGTAATCTGCTGTACTGAGCAAAGCTGGTGAGAGCCGATTCCTGTCTGTCCCTGTATTCTGTATTTCAGCATTTACATATTAGCCGTGGGTTTTTCTTAGAGGTCCTTTATGAGCTTGATGTCTATTCCTAGTTCATTGAGGCTCTTTTTTTTTTAATTTATTATTTTTTTTATTTTTTTGGTTTTTCGAGACAGGGTTTCTCTATGTAGCCCTGGCTGTCCTGGAACTCACTCTGTAGA
Organism: Montemys delectorum; assembly: GCA_019843815.1. Taxonomy (NCBI): domain Eukaryota; kingdom Metazoa; phylum Chordata; class Mammalia; order Rodentia; family Muridae; genus Montemys; species Montemys delectorum. Next base: position 26,410 of record JADRCD010219819.1, read on the forward strand.
CCAGGCTGGCCTCGAACTCAGAAATCCACCTGCCTCTGCCTCCCAAGTGCTGGGATTAAAGGCGTGTGCCACCACTGTCCAGCTGAGGTTCTTCTTTTTTTTTTTAATCATAAAAATTCGCTGTATTTGTCTCTATCTCTGTTTCTGTCTCTGTCTCTGAGTGTGTGTGTGTGTGTGTGTGTGTGTGTGTGTGTGTGTGTGAATGCTTGGTGCACAATGATTGTTTTCCGTTACTGATGTCTTGATTTCCCATTTTTTAAAGAATCTTTGTGGTTAATTATCCTTAATTTATGTACTACCTTAATGGATGACATTTTATATGTTTTTAATGCAAAAATAATCTCTTGATACTTGCTTATAAAAATAATTTTACCTTGGGGCTGGTGAGATGGCTCAAGAGGTAAGGGCACTTGCCACAGCCAAGCCTAGTGACCCAAGTAGGAGACGCAGAACCCTCATTGTGGAAGGCAAGCTGTTCTCTGGCCTCGTGTACACATGCATGCACATCCAATATTTTTTTAAACTTGTAAACAATTTTTATGTGTATTGATGTTAGGTTTAGGAGTTAAAGCTAAGTTATGAGCTGCCATGTGATTGCTGGGAATTGAATCTGAGTCCTCTGGAAGAGCATTCAGCACTCTTAACTGTTGATCTATCTCTTCAGCCTCTAAACTAAATATTTTAAAATTGACCAAACTAGTAAAATTTAAAAACCTTCACCCTTTCCCCAGGTGAACACAATCTTTTTTTTTTTTTTGAGATTTTAGTTGAAAATATACTAAACTTACATTTCTACTTCTAGCAAAAGTCAATCTACATTAATCTTATCATTTGAGAATATACTTACTATGCTCTGTACTTCTTTGGGGTGTTTCATAATTTTCTTGTTATTGGTTGTTTGAGATGGAGCTGACCCTGTAGCTTTGCCTTGTCTGGAGCTTGCTACATAAACCAGGCTGGCCCCAAACTCACAGTGATCCATGTTAAGTGTTGAGACTAAAGGTGGATGCCACCACACCTGACAAGTTTTTTTGTAATTTAATTATTTTCTTCATATAACATTTTGGGTAGTTATTCCTAGACACCATTTTGTTGTTATATAGTTCTTTTTTCCTTATTTTCATAAATTTTTAAATCATCTGATTTAAAAGCTAGTCATTTTCTGAGCTCTTTTTCTTTTTTTTCTCAAGCAGGGTTTCTCTGTGTATCCCTGGCTGTCCTGGAACTCACTCTGTAGACCAGGCTGGCCTCGAACTCAGAAATCTGCCTGCCTCTGCCTCCCAAGTGCTGGGATTAAAGGTGTGTGCCACCACCACCCATCCTCCTGAGCTCTTTTCTTTAGTTTTATTTTTGTTTGTTTGTTTTGCTTTTCCATGGACTGGGGATCGAACCCACAGCCTCATGAATGATAGGCAAGTATGGTAGCTCGATTCCAGGTTCATATTGAGCAGTTGTGGTGTTCTTGAACCTTGCTGTTACTATGTGCCTTTAGTGGGATTCCTTTCATACCACTGCCATTGATTTGGGAGTCTTTAATCATGTTTAGGTCTTTTCATTGTGTGTGTGTGTGTGTGTGTGTGTGTGTGTGTGTGTGTGTGTGGGCACTGGTCATAGACCTACATAGTCTTGTGTGTGTGTGCATATGTATATATATATCATGTATGTGCACATGTGTGTTGGGTACATTTGTGTGCTAAGGCCACCAGGTCAAATTAGGTACCTTATATATTATTTATTATTTTTTATGTACCATATATCATTTTTAAAAAGTTATTTTTGTGTGTATTTGTTTTGCCTGAATACCTGTATACCATATGCATGCAATTCCCTTGGAGGCCAGAAGAGGGCATCAGATCCCCTGGAGCTGGATTTACAGATGGTTTTGACCTGCAGTGGAGCTGGATGCTGGAAGTTACAAAAGGTTCTGACCTGCTGTGGGGGTCTGTCTGGTCCTCTGGAAGAGAAGCCAGTACTCTTAACTGCTGAGCCACCGTTCCAGCCCGCTATCTTATTTTTTGAGACAGTCATCTCTCATTGAATCTGAGCATGCTGTTTCCGAATCCACCTGTTTCTAACCCTCAACACTATTTAAAGCACACATGGCCAGGCCACTCCCAGGTTTTATGCGCATTCTGAAGACTTAAACTCAAGTCATCCTGTGTTCACAGCAAATCTTCTTACCCATTGAGCCACTTCACAAGTCCCACAAGTCCTTTTTTGATTTTGAGACAGGGTCTTAATTAAGTGACCCAGGCAAGCCTTGAATTTATGATTCATCTGAATGGCCTTGCCATGATGATGATGATGATAATGATGATGATGATTATGATGATGATGGTGTGTGTTGACTTAGTTGTAGTGTCATATGTTACTAGAATTTTCTATTAGATTAAATTACAATTACATTTGCCAAATTTTGTCAAGAACATTTTTTTTCCAATTAAGTTTTTAGCTCTCAGAAGGCCCAAGTAACACTATAGCTTTGTATACTGAGACGAAGAACAGCACTATAGCTGTCTGTAGACAAGCCCCCAGAGCTGAGAGGCCTGCAGAATAGCTTCGTGGAAGAAAGGAATGCTATGCAGAGGACAGGCTTAGAAGGGCTGTCCAAAGAAAGGCCTTCTGAGGAAGCCGTGGGGCACCTCTATTGGGAGCCAGCGACAGCAGAGGTTTGGGGACTGCCCTGGCTCTGCCACATCCTGGCCTATTTGCTCCATTCTTCCTCCTAGAGGTTTGGAAACAGAATCTCTAAACCTGCTCTTCCTCCTGGGATCTCCGTCTAGCAGGTACCAGCACCCCCACCATACTCCAAGCTAGCGATGCTTTTTCTGTCCAGGGAGATAGAATTGAATATCAGAGGCCTAGGCTCATCCCAGGGAGGTATTCACTGTGAGTTTATTGAATACACAAGGTAGAAAAGGTAGCCATTGCTGCTCTCACTACGTAAAGAGAGCTCATTCAAAGTGTATGAGCTGGTGATGGTGTCACATGGGTGGGCTTGTTGCTGGTCAAGTTCTTCTTTACTGTCTTTAGGCGTCTAGACTCAGGAGTGGGAGGCCTCTGGGTGAATTTCCGCACAATTTTCTCCAGGACAGCATTCTTGCTGAAGGTCCAGTTCCTCCGTTTGTCTGCCAACCAGTTGCCTGTGCAGCCATGGCTTATACCTGAGGGATGGGGTAGGAGGCACAGGCAGCCAGGCCACACATGTTTTTCCCACGTTCGATGAGGAAGTACCTGGGCAGAGAGGAGGGATTGAGGACCGACTAGAAGCATCCACACCTCAGAACTTTCTGGAGTGTTCTGGTGCAAACCAAGACTTGACTTGAGAGATTAGGCCTTCTTGTATTTCCTCACAGAACAGCTACCACAGGTTTATTTTACCAGCAGGAAATGACTGGCCTGGCTTTGTAACTAAGTTCTCCCTTTTTCTCCTTGCATAGCCTACTTCTCCCCAGAATTGATGGAGGCTCCTTTCTTGTCGCTGTCTGGGTCTTTACATAGCCACCTAACAGCCAGTATGACTTCCTAAAAGCAGAGCTCCTCCCTTTCAGGTGCGTGTGTGTGTGTGTGTGTGTGTGTGTGTGTGTGTGTGTGTGTGTGTCTGCCTCTTCATCCTGATTCAAAGGGCGGGGTGCTGCCACTCACTGTAACAAATTCATTTTCTTTTCTCGAATCTTTCCAGAAGTTGGTTTTGTCCCAGCAAGACGTTGAGGTCTGCCTGTAGCCTTCAGTTATAGACCTCATTAGGCTAATCAGTGTCCTGTCCTTTGCAGCCTTGTTGGGACCTGGGCTCCTATGACGGGGGGTTGGGGGGCAGGGGATGGGGCGGGGCGGTGTCTTACTAACAGGGCCTTGGCATGTGAAGGTTCCATTCTCATGTTCCCCTTTCCTTGGCCTGGCTAGGGCTTGCTGTCCAACTCCCGGAGACTCTAAACTTTGAGCTAGTGATGCCTCCCACCGTGGAGCGCCTCTAGACATTAACAACATGTGCTTACCCATTGTCCCCCCAATGGGAGCCCCAAGAGTTTTTTACAATCCAGTAGAGTAATCCATTCTGCTCTCCATAGCCAACAGCCAGGACCGCATGGTTTACTTTATCTGGAGTTTTATGACAGGATTTACTGGAAAAGAAAATACAATTTATAAAGGCTTGTAGTATAGGGATGATAAAGGCAAAGACTGTCACAAGGGCCCTCTAGTGCTGTAGAGATGGTTCCCACTGGAGGCAGGGTGGTGTGTTGGGTATCAATCAGCTACAGCTCAGCCATGCTGGGAGCCAACGAGTCTCATCAGTTCTCAGCCCTTCTGTTTCAGTAGTCTCCACACAGTACCAGCCGCACTCCACAGTGCACACTTCTGATTCCCAGCAAGGGGAGGAGTCCCTGCTACACTTCTCTAGGCTCCAGTGCCCAAATAGAAATCAACCAACTGCTCTGTTGCCTCTGCGTTCCTTTAAAAAAACTACCTTGTACTTTATGACAAATATGTAGGCTTGCCCTTTAGCCTCTGTGAAAAACTCCAGGACTTGAAGACAAACTGTAGTGGCCACAAGTGGATTCGATGTACACGTAAAGAAAGGGTGTGGTGGCATAGGCCTTTAATCCTAGCACTCTGGAGACAGGCAGGCAGAGCTCTGAGTTTGAGTCCAGCCTAGGCTACAGAGAGAAACCCTATCTCAAAGAAAAAAAGAAAAAAGAAAAGAGAAGAGAAGAGAAAGGAAGGAAGGGAGAGAGGGGGAGAGGGAGAGAGAGGGAGGGAAGGAGGGAGAGGTAGAGAGAGGGAGTGTGAGCGAGCAACCCCCAAGGGTGAACAGAAATAAAATGGACTAGGAACTGTCACCAGAATGTGTCACATGACAAGGTCTGAACTGCAAACAATAGGACCCACTCTGCTCATAGAAAGCTCTGTTTGGTAGGGAGCAGTTGGGCAAGGACGCTGCTCTGTAATGGCCTGAGGGATGTGTCAGTGAAGCAGGGGATAGGAGTCCCAAGGAGCAGGACCTAAACCAGTGAGACGTGACGATTCCTTGAGGAGTAGGGGTTATACAGGAAACTATAAGCCCTTCCTCATGACTCACATGAGGGGGTAGGGGCAGAAGAGACAAGAAGGGAGGTTTGATGACAGATGTGTTCAGAGGAAGAGGGGAGCAAGGTCACCAAGGACAAGCTAAGACCTGGGTAATGGGGAGGGCTTGGGTATTTATACCGAAGTCGTCATAGGGCTAGGGAAATGGCTGGGGAGTAAAGGTGTATGCCGCACAAGCCTTGTGTTCAGATTCCCAGCACACATGTGAAAAGCAGCTTACTTTTGGAATCCCAGTGTTGGGGTAGTGGAGACAAACTCCTGGAGCTCATTTGCCGGCCAGACCAGCTAAACAATTGAGCACTAGGTCTAGTGAAAGACCCTGTCTCAAAAAATAAGAAAGCCACCAGGGAAGACACCTTTGATTGACTTCTGGCCTCCACATACATACACCATACAAGTGCATGTGCACCAACATAGTTATGTTGACTTCTGGCCTTCACATGCATATACATGAACACTTGAACACACATGAATATACATACGTGTGTGTGTGTGTGTGTACCCTTACACAGAAATTTTCATATCCAGAAAAGCACTTCAGAAGGATTCTGGGTCCAAATGGAGGAGAGACTGGCACGTCTATTGTAAGAGAGACAGATGTCAAGAACAAGCCAATGAGGAAGCATCTAGAGATGATTGTGATGGTCTGGAATATGTAGGAGAGGAGAGTAAGCAGCCTGTTGTGGCTCTGGCCTCTCGCTCAGCATCAGGGATGTGGGTCTGGTAACAGACACAGAGGCCTTCAAGGAGCCCTGGGGCAGGAGGAGCACAGGACTGGAGGTCTCCATGGCCACCCAGGCTGAATTGGCAGGGTCTAATAATACTCAGATCTAAGCATGGGTCTAATACTTGGAAGGGCTTGGTGGGCCATGGATGTTCCTATCAAATAGTTGGCAGTGGTTTTATGGTTGTATCTGACAGCTGCATGGAAGGCTGAGGGCAAAGCCCGGAAGAACGTGGACATTCTAGGACATGGCTAGAGAACAGAGAATGTGAAGGAGCCTGGAGACCAGGGGAGTAGCTAGAGAGACTCCTTGCTGAACATATTCCTGCTGCCAAACGCGCAGCCTAGGGAGCGTGGACACAAGAAATCACATATCAGACATGCTGTGGGGGAGGGGGCATGGTGCAGCTCATCAATAGAGCGACTGCCTATTACCCATGAGGCTCTGGGGACTATGCTCTTCTGAAGAACCGGATAGTGAACCTCTAGCACAGAATTCTGGTGTCTGAAAAGACCTATTTTTCCTTTCCCATTTTTGAGCCTCAACTTTTTTTTTTTCTTTTTTTGAGACAGGGTCTCATGCTGACCAGACTAGCCTTAGTTCACCTTTTAGTGACCCTGAGCTTCTGATTCTTCTGGTTCTACCTCCTCAGAGCTTGAATTTTAGGTGTGTGCCATCACACTCCACTTATGTGGTTGCTAGGGACCCACTCTAGGGTGTGCTGCCTGCTAGGCAAGCCTTCACCGAATGAGGTACAACCCAGTCTTCAAATATTTGACTGGATGTAGCACATCTACAGAAGTAGATGACCACCTTAGTCATGATTTAGCTATCACAGCTGAGCCTGTGGCATCCTTTGCTAACTCTCTTTTCTTTGCTGGGACAGAGACTTGGTCCCTGACGCTCAGAGCTGCAAGAAGACAAATAGAGGGAACATGGTAAGTCTCACAAATATCTAATTAGGAGTCTAGGTTGAAGCAGAGGCCATGTGCTGGGTTTGAGGAGGTCCACCCCGTCTTATCTAGTCTCTTTCTGACTCCCTTGGCTTACCTGGAGTAGACGCCACTTTTATACATCATAAAATCTTCAGTCACCTCAAAGGCAAAGCTCACAGGGTTGTATAGAGCCACAGCCTCTACCATTGCAGCCTCGTCATTCTGTGGACAGACAGAAGGGCTGACAGACATGCAGAGCCTCTCCCACCTTCCCACCATGTTCATGGTCTGTTGTCTGAAGGCAGGGGCTGGAGTTCCAGAGCTGTGCAGGTACCCATGAGGAACAATAGCCCCTGGCATTTAGCAGCATTGTAGACTCCCATTTTTATGCAGAGTGCCAGCAAGCACCATTTCGACTGAATTTTGTTATTTTTTGAGATAGGGTTGTATGTGGTCCAGGCTGGGCTCAAACTTGTTACTTCAAGCTGAAGATGGTCTCGGATGATCTTCCTGCCTTCATCTCTCAAATGCTGGGATTACAGGCTTGTACGACTATGCCTGCCTTGGATGAATTTTATCTTTTAAAAACCTTTTAAAACAGGGCATGATGGTACACAATTTTAATTCTAGCACCTGGGAGGCAGAAGCAGGTGGATCTCTGAATGCAAGACCATGCTGGTCTACATATTGGGTTCCAGAACACCCAGAGCTATATAACAGATTGTCTCAAAACAAAACAAAAAGTAAAAATAAACAGAGTGATGGGGACAGAACATGTTAGGCAAGTGTTCTACACGTACATATGTCACTATGTCTCGCCTTTGTTGTTGTGGTGGTGGTGGTGGTGGATCAAGCCCAAGACTAAATCTTGTGCATGCTAAGCAAGTGTTCTATGACTTAAGCCACATCTCATTTAGATTTTTATCTGGCTTATAGTTCTTCCTCCCAAACCAAACTAGTTCTCTTGCGGCTTCAGCCTTTGCCCTCCCTTTCTGAGTATCTGGGAATCTTTCATTTGTCTTCCTTATAACCTCACACACAGCTCAGCCATTCATTCTCTCCATCACAACCGATCACTGAGGCCGTCCTACAAAGGATGCAGAGATGAGTATGGCGCTCTTGCTTCAGCACCCAGTACTCTACATCCAGGAAGACAATCTAGGGAGCCTCACCGGTGGAACACAAATCTTACAGATCCACAGATAGGTAATAACTATACCGGGGTGGAAACAAGACCAGTCAAGACTTTGAGTCTTCTGAGTGGGACCTGCCACGTTGGTAGAGGAAGGCAACAAGGGAGTCATGGGAACTTTTTGGAGGCAGGGCGACAGCGGCAGTCAGAAACACCTGATAGACCTCCAAAGTCTCCAGGTGGAGACTGGGGTGGTTTTACAGCACCCTAGTTGGGAAAAAAAAACTGAGAGGGAGACATGGTAACGAGATGCTCAGGAGTGGAAATGATGCTGGAGATTCAGTGAGTTGAGGCCAGTGCTCAGAGAAGGGGGGGAAGCAAAGCACAGGAGGAGACAGAGTGCAGAACTCAGTGTGTCCTTGCTCAGGCAACGGGTTCCTTCCGAGTACTGCAACATTTCTTGGGAGCACATGAGATCACGAGAGGCCTGCCACATTAGGGCAAGAACCTTGGAGGCTGGCACTGTTTCTACTGCCGTCCTGTCTGAGAGTTCTGGCCTGCTCTCTGGAGCTCTGCTCGCACTCATGACGCGTCTTCCTGGGACCCAGACAAAAGGTAACTTTTGAGTACTTCACTCACTTCCTGGTGAAGTACAGCAGCCCCTAAGGCCAGTCTTGGTTGGATGACTTAAAAACATTTTTTTTTTTTTTTCAAGAGACGATAATATCTCTATTGCAGGAAATGGGCTGTATTGCTGAGGTGGCAAATGCCAGTTGTGTAGTGACATTCCTCAGTTCAAATCCTGACCTACTTCCTAGCTCCTGGGCACATTTTAAGCTCCTCTGAGACTTAGTTGTCTCTTCTATCAAATGGAGGTAATAACCACACTCCTGTCATAGGTTATTTGCCTATCACATGGCTTCATACTGCCTCTAATCACTCCAAACTGTTATTACTATGGAGAGCTTGGCGTGCCTTTCAGGCGGATGGCAGCTGCTGTCCTTACTTAAAGTCCATGTTTGGGGCACACGCCCCCTTACCTGCACATCACATCTGGACACACCATGGAGGTTTCTCACATCATACACACCCCTCCCTGACTGAGCCCATGCCTCCCAGACTCATGAGGAACACTCAGGCATGCTCGAGCATTCTTTTGGAAAAGCAGGGTGTGACTGTGTGCTCAGGAATGCTGTCCCTCAAGTATAACAGACATTACCGTCTTAGAGTGACCCTGATCAGACTCAATGAGATTTGACTAGCCGATGTTTCCTCATAAGAGGGGGAAGGGAGGCTCATGAGTCTCTCACCTGTGGTTCCAGATACTTCCTTTCCCTCTGAGTCCCTGTCAAGGCTATATAAACTCTGTCTCGGCTTCATAGGGTCTCTGCAGGTCCTAGTGTACACAGGAGGTAGCACGTGCTATCTCTGCAGCTATGTGAGCTTTGTATTGTCTCTAGGATGGGGCACTTTGACAACACAGCTATTTTTGAGGTTACTCACATTCCTGTAAGTAAGCCCAACCAACTCACAGGCTCACCAAGCTAGGCTTGGGTGCAATGTGATTAGTTTGTTCTGTTGTTGGTACCCTAGCTGTCGTGAGCAGGCATCTGTTAATATCTTACTGGGAAAACCGAACGTGTTTCCCCAGGTACTCAAGGTGAGGTGTGGCAGACCTTCTTAGAGGTATGATTGGTTACTCTTTTTCCCTCAGCCTGGGTGCTGAAAGGGAGACCAACAACACAGGATACACACCCCCACCTAAGCCACAGGCAGGTGACAGGGGTGAGACACACTGTGTGCCTTTCAGACTTGAGGATGGCTGGGGTTGCAGCAGGTCCTAGCCTGACCTAACTGATTACGTGCATACTCCTCACCTTCCCACATGCAGACTTGCCTGGGCCAGTCTCCAATGCCCATGCAGTGGTTCTCAACATGTGGGTCTCGCTCCTTTAGGGGTGCTATTGAATGACTGATCGGTTCACAGGGGCCGCATATCAGATATTTACCTCATGATTCATGCCAGTAGCAAAATTACAGTTATGAAGTAGCCGTGATTAACTTCATGGCTGGGGTCAGCACTACAGGAAGAACTCTTTTAAAGGGTTGCAGCATTAGGAAGGTTGGGAACCACTGTGCTAGAGGGATGGTGGCAATTATTACTTGCGTTTTAGACGAGAAAACAGACCCACAGGCACAAAGCCCCCAATAGACTTGTAACTCAGAACCCAGAGCATCCCCTGTCACCCATGATTCTGTTTTGTTTTGTTTTGTTTTTTTGAGACAGGGTTTCTCTGTGTGGCCTTGGCTGTCCTGGAACTCACTCTGTAGACCAGGCTGGCCTCGAACTCAGAAATCCGCCTGCCTCTGCCTCCCAAGTGCTGGGATTAAAGGCGTGCGCTAACCCAGATTCCTCCACCCATGACAAGCTGCCCAGAAGAGCTACTCTTGTGGCCTCCATAGCAGAACACACTCCCTAGCTAGAGATGGACGCAGTACTCACGAGTGTGATGTTGACAACATTCTTGACGAATGCGACAGCTCTTTTGGGGTTGAATCTGCACTGACCATCCTGTTTGGGGTGAAATAGGGAAGAGAATACAGATTAGAGATGCTCAGCCTTCAGCAGAGGTCACATGGGCTTGCTGACAGTGGCATTGCAGAGGGACTTAGAAGTATCCTTGTCCTCAAAGTGTTTAGAACCCAGGAGTAGGAGACACTCCTGGGCTGGCTTGGACATATATGTAGTATTTGGTCAGAGCCCAAGGAAGGACCTGAGCCAGCAGTCCAAGGAAATCAAGAAAAAGAAGTTGGGTTGTACCCTATGTAGCAGGGTTGGAGGGACAGTCCAGGGAGCAGTGTTGACCAGGGGCAGGCAGAGATTAAATCACCAGACAGAAATTAGGGGGAAGGGACACATAGTTTGTAGGGGCCGGGAATTGATGGAGATTGATGGGAATTGATGGAAAGACTCGGCCTTGTGTGTGTGTGTGTGTGGGGGGGGGGAAGCAGATCTCAGGAACCTCCAGAGTTCTCTGACCAAGGTAGGTATATATAGGTTGAGCTGGTCAGAGGAGGCCCAGGGTGAGGGCGGATAGGTGTTTCTGGATAAAGAGTCCAAATTCTGGATGGAGGTGGAGACAGGGTGGACCAGTGGAATCACAAAGGAATAAGGCAATATGAGTTGAGGTAGGAGAGTCTCTTTCATAAAAGAGAGTTGATGCTACAGGAGCGGGAGCGACAAGAGGTGCCTGGTGAGAGCAGAGGGTACGAGCAAGCACCACAAAGGCCTCCAACATGAATGGCAGCAGGGTGGAGGAGGTAAGGGTGAAATGGAGAGGAGACACAGCTCACGCCGCCCACAGTTACCAGGCCTCGGTAAGGGTAGCTGTCTTCTCCCATGATTCCCTTGTTGTACAGGATGTACTCGAAGGCCTGGCTGGGGAGACCTCTGAAAGAAGGACACACTCGTAAGCTCTCCTGGGCCTGGCCTCACAGACAGGACTGGGCATCAGCGCTGGAGCTTGGTGATGTTTGCCCTTGCCCAGATCACTGGCACATTCCAGTGGCAGAGGTTTCTGAGGGATCAGTAATGTATCCCTGGTCTCAGCCACTGGAGTCTGCGTGAACCACAAGTGCCCCTCTGGGACAGGGACCCCTGTCAGGAGAAGCGGGCAGCCTCTCAGGAGGCTGAAAGAATTGCCATCACCATATTGCCATCTGTACCAGGCATCCTCATGACTGGTATTCAAAAGAGAGCCTGCCTGACCCCCTCATGTCAGCCCCAGGTGGTAGCTACTACCCTGCCCAGGCCACAATCTGAATTCAGACTTTAAAGATTCTAAAGGTCAATCTTTCCCATCTTACTACCTCCCACTAACAAACCAACAAATCACTCAGCAGACGTCACTCTGTCCAGCCTTTGCTCTTCTCCCTATAACCCATGTTAACACCTGACCTATAACATGCTGTGCATGGCTTCTTCAACTCTGAGGAATGTTATCTCTGTGTGTTCTACTGTCTCTTGGGTCACCTGTGCCTAGGTCCACAGGGGCCTATGGTGGGAACTGGAACTTGAAAAAAAAAGTGGCAGTCATGTCATGAACTGAAGCAAACAGACTTCAAAAGATGGTGGGACTCCAGCATGGCCAGAGTCAGCCTCTTGCCATGCATGGGCAGAAGAAAGAGATAAAAAGTGAGGGGAAAGTGAGTACCCTTGCAGGCTGTGTTCAGCCCTGGATAGATCCCTGGACTCAGCCTAGAGCATGGCTTTCTGCAAGAGACCCTGCTAGTCACTGCTGCCAGAGAAGATGGCACATGAGATGTCCCACCGAGGAGCAGTGAGGGCACTTGAGTCTGATCGGAAGTCAAGGCTGAGACTATGCCATCAAGGACCCTAAGCGACACTTTCTGCATATTATATGCCCAGAAACCTGTCTAACCACACAAAACTCTCAGAGATCAACTCACATGGACAAAGAGAGGAGGGTGAGTGCCGTTGTGACAATAGGAGCTACTTCCTAGGAACTTATTAAGAGGATGATCAGGAAGCTGGCACAGTACAGCTTTATGCGTGGACACATCTCCAAAACTCTTAGAGCTCTTGAGACTGGGGCAGCTTTTGCTTCAGGGAACGTGTCTAAGGGCCCATCAGTTCTCTGTGTGTGAATCTGGAGTTTCCTCCTCTATTGATCCTTCAGGCCATTTGTCCTGAGGCTTTGGTGACGAGTGAGCCTTACCATGCTGAGCACAGGGTCAGGTGACATCTTGGAAGGAGGCTGGACTCTTAGCCCTAAACCTTCAGCTGTGAGATCCTTTAGTTCTCTACCCATGGTGGTGGATGGGATTTCATGACTCTAGCTATATTACTAAATCAGACAGCAGCAAACGAGGGAGATGAGATGGGGTGGGCTCTCCCACTCCCGAACATACCCTCTGCAGCCATGATTGTTGAAAGCCTGGGCACAATCCACCAGCTGCTGCTCCGCCTAGAGGAAGGAAGCACAGACCCCGTGAGGAGATGGCTGAGAGGCCCTGGAGGTGCTGCTGTGAAGGGTTAGCATTCACTAGCTCATTTACAACTGTGGCCTAATTAGTGTTGTGATGATCCTGTATGATCTCTGAACATTCCCCGAGTGTCTGCCCTGCAGCTGACACATGCTGAGAGGGGCTCAAAATGACCTGGATGCCAAACAGGTGGGAGGGTACAACTAGGCCCTCCTCCCGAATGAGTATTTGTCCTGTAGAGGTATATACAGTATGAACGGTGCATCTCAAGGTGCTGTGCTAGAGGGAGAGGGGTCAGGTCCAGAACCATTGCCCCATCACTCCTGACTTCCCTCTTCCCTATACAGTGGGATAGTTCTGTCACTCGTGGGACCCTTCCCTTGGGGGTTAGTGGATAGACAGATAGGCCCTAGCTCTCCCCTGCATGAAGATAACAAAGCATGGGAAAGGGCATAGCCACTAGAAAGGGTATCTCCTAGGCAGTGTTGTCCAGAGCTCTTATTGATAAAGTACCAGGCTGAAAAACGGAGGAGCCCTTGGGGCCTTTCCTCACTCGCATTCTTTATGGGAAAACATTAATTAGCTGAGCTTCTCAGGCTAAATGTCACCAAGGTTGGGAGCATGAGATCCAACGGAAACCGAACACTTGGCTGACACCATGAAGGAGTCTGGAGGCCCAAGCCCAGTGCTGAGAGGTGGTCTGTTCCGTAGGAGATGGCCTGTGGCTGACTTCTTACCAAAGACAGCATTTTCCCACTGGCAATAGCCACAGCCGACTCGAGGGCCCCCGTGGTGGAGAAAGTCCAGCAGCTGCCACAGGCCCCCTAGAGAAATCACACAGAGTAGAGGGAGTCAATGAATGTGCCCTCGGGACAGAGCTCCACCCACCAGTGTGGGAACCACAAAGCCGCAACACCCCTAGCTAGCCTTGCAGAGGAGAGAACTAGAGAGGCGAAGGGAAAAGGCAGCATCAGGACATGCGCGAGCATCTGCGTTCTCCATCTTAGTATGAAGTCCGACCGTATTGC